>SRPN01000029.1:0-121799 GCA_018360045.1 Claviceps capensis | reverse complement strand
TCTGCTGTCTGCTGTCTGCTGTCTGCTGTCTGCTGTCTGCTGTCTGCTGTCTGCTGTCTGCTGTCTGCTGTCTGCTGTCTGCTGTCTGCTGAGGTGGTGAACTATTGAAGTGGTGTGGATGTGTGGGTGGGATGCGTTCGCCGTTGCATGTTGTGCATGCACATGGCTTCCGTACCCACCTCCAATGATGGACCATGGAATGATCGACAATGCATGAACTGAACCCCCCGTCGCGCGGACGCGTAAAGGCAAACTTGCGGTCCGGTCAAGTCGCCCAGCCCTAAACTCCGGTTGTGCAACACGTACGGACTAAGTCCGGGGGTTTGGAATGCCTTTTTCGACGTGGGTCCAAAAGTTGGGATCCGAACAGCCGGGTGTTCCTTTTTTTTGGGTTTTTTAAACGATGTACGGAGTACGGAGTAGGTACTTGCCTACGGCGTTTCTTCTTCTTTTATCAGCCGGTCCCTTTTTTTCTTTGCCTTTTTTTTTTTCCTTACGAAGTAGTTGTTCACTCTTGGGCACCACTCTTATTGTGATGGATGTCGAGCAAATGGACTGCAGCCTGCACTGTCTTTCTGCTTCGATGCGCATTCAGGCTCATTGCACATCGCTTCGTTCACATTAAAAGTAAAAACCCCTGGTCTTACCACGCTAAGACTGGGCCGCACCATGTACATACATAATCTGGGGCAGAAGCGGAGGGGACAAGTACCTGACCGGGTTGTCGGAGTTTGTATTGTTCGGGCCGGCGACAAGCGTTTCGTCGATAATGACTAAGCACGAAAGAAGTATTATGTATCATCTTTCTTCTCCCGCGCAACAATCTATTTTTAAGACCGTGAGAATGACTTTGACTGTTTGGCGAGGCATGCTGATTTTATTTTCAGGATCTTTCACCCTCTGGACGTAGATATAAATTACGCTGTGGCTTTTCTCGCAAAAGGAGCTTGTGGCAGAATGTGGCAAAGCCAAGTCACATGACCTAGTGCTCACCTTCCCAATCGGGGAAACAGTGGCGATGGACTACGCAAGCTGGCAAAAGCATATCACATTCCGTCATCTGTGCAATATAACGCGTTGAACTTGCTGTTGCCTACTGTCTTTTCGACAAGCAACGAGAGAGCAGACCTGCCTTTGGAAACACCTTCTTGCCTCCCAGCATCTCTCCTATTCCAGGCGTACCGCCTCATGCTTTGCAGAGGCATCCGGCAACCCCTCGGCCCCGCCGGCTCTCTGTGCCTCTGACAGTGCGTGGTTTTGTGAGACAGTCTCGAAAAGTGTGTTTCGCGAGAAGGCAAAGACATGCCTGTCCCCCATGTGGTTCTCGCCTCTGGTGCTGTGGTCGCCGTCTCCGTGGCCGTCGCTACAGCCTTGGCCATGTACGAAAATCCCGAGCTGCGACGATACGCGGACGATATCCGACGCCGCGTCGCCGTGACGCTGCACTCCCTTGGCAATGGGATTCACCCCTCTGAACGGTCTCCCATGTTCAACAGACCCGAGGACGCCGAGGGCTTCTTGCAGTCTAGAGGAGGAACGGGCGCCGACCCAGGTGTCGATGCGGACGAAGATACTCGCCGACGACAGCGCGAAGAATTGATGTACTGGAACTCGATGCGCCTGCAGAAGGAGGAGGAACAGGCCAAAAGAGCCCCCGCTGACGAGGCACCCGAAAAGTCATCACAGCCCGTTGTCGAGACTCGCGGCACAACATTCAACGACCTGTTGATTCGAGATGAGAAGGCTGACAAGGGCACTTATATTGTCAACACGGGTGCCGACGTTCGAGATGGAGGTGCAGGACTCCGCCATCGCGGCAGCGGCTTCGCATCCACCATGTATGCCAACCCGTTTGCAGATGAGAACTTTGTTGATCGCGACGAGGTAGCCGCCTTGTCGGCAACGTACGTCCCCGGCAAGGATGACCGAATGTCGGATATATATAGCGCCACGACTCGCGAGACCGATGATGGCTATATGCGTACGCTGGATGGCTCGCCGGCTCTGATCGAGCTGTCCTCGCTCCCAAGGCAATCGCCGCCCACGCCCGAACGTCAGTTGGCTTCTGATGAGTACATGACGGCTAGTCAGGACGATGGCCAGGAGGCGTATGCCTCCATTCAGGCTTGGGCGCAGGATTCTAGCCTCACCTTGTACTCTGCGCTGGCGGAAATGTCTCTTGGGTCGGTTTCTGAGCCCGAGGTCCTAAGTGGGGGACAGTTGACGCCCACGGAGTCTGTGTCTGCCATTGGATCTAGTGACATGGAGTCGGGAGAGCACGCGACGCAAGAGGTACAGGGGCGGTCGGACGTGCTCAGTGGAAGTGAGGGGTTGCTCACGCCGGTAAGTTGGTCAGATTTTGGGAGTGTTGTGAGCGATAACGATGGGCAGGGTGCTCTGCACGGGTAGTCCAATATGGGGATGTTTTGGGACACTCTCGTATGAAACGACAGAAGTCGGTACTTAAACGAGAGGGAAACCCAGAAAGGAAGGAGCATTTGAAACAAGGTTCACTTTCATTTGTATAAAGTTCTGGCTCAGGCAAGATTTGGCATTGGCGTTTGGGCTGTTTCTTTCTTGAACGCACGTTCTTGTCTTATTTACTGAAGGTAGGAGGGAGGACAGGGCTGGTGTTCGTCGTCCCTTATTTTAGCTATGTGTTCACACTCACAGGATTACGACCATCGTTTGTACATGCGCCTGTGCGCGATGAGAATTAGAAGACGGCGTTATGGACTGAACTTGCATCGGTGCGAAATCAACGCTCTGTGCTTCATAATCCGCCGTGATGTGATGAGTGATGCTCTTGCTTGCAAACAGAAACGCTTTTCTATATACACTCGTTTTGAACAGAACAAACGCGCCGTCTATGCACCCTCTTTTTTCAAATGCGCAACGTACTCCTTGAATAAGTCCCCTACCGTCATCCCACACGTCAACTCTGGCCAGAACGTCTTCTCGTCATATTTATCCACGCGCAGCTTCTCGTTCAGTCTCCTGACGAAGCCAGACCCAAACCTCCGCTCCAAGTAGTCCAGGAAGTAGGCCGTATGCTGGTACCCGGCATCCCACTTTTCAGGCACGACCTTCTTCCAGTGTGGCGGCGCCAAATCGCACCGTAGGCGCACCCAGTCGGCGATGCCCTCGATCAGGCCTCCAGGACAGGTGTTCTGGGCGTTCCACTGCAGACAATGCACGAGCTCGTGAGTGAGGACGCCGGTGATTTCGGAGCAGGTGAGCACGCGGTCCGTGTCGGTGATGTGGCTGAGGGCAAGGTGAATCTCCTTATGGTCGTTGTCGAGGTCGGTGCCCATGGTGTAAGCCACGCCGGACATATCGCGGATGATGAGGGTTATGGAGCGGGTAGGCGGAGGGGTCGTGGACGGATCGGAGGGATCGTGATAGAGCAGGCGGAGGACGTTGGTGGCGGCGCGCGTGAGGGTTCTGGTGGGTTGGATGGAGGAGAAGAAGAGGGAGGCGCCCGGGTGGCCAAGGTCCTTGACTTTGAGGCGTAGCTTGGGAAGTGGGAAGAGAGATGCGTCGTGGTGTTCGTCGCTGGTATTGGAAGAGGAGGCGATTTGGACGGCGGGAGACATGGCGGAGGACTTAATGATGACGGACGGAAGACTAGGATGGTTCAGAGAGAAGGAGGCATATGACTGGTAGAAAGCGCTTTAAGTTGATGCGAGACGGCGGTGGAAGAGAATGAGAATGCGAAGGTATCGCGGGATTTATGTCTCAACTTTAAGGTGTTCTGATAACCTAGCAGGTACATATGTACATGGGCGGAACCTCCGGAGGACGGACAAAGAAGCGTAGCAGACTGCCCCACCAGATAGACAGCCTTCCCTTCCCTCGCCCCGGCAACTAAAGCACTGGGGTGCCGGAATCTATGGACATGTACTCCGTACTCCGTACACTACCTCACTCAGTACATAGGTACTCAATTCAAACATCCACACATAAACAACATTCAACCACATAAGCAATATCCGATCACACAAACAACAGCTACAACATACACCCGGAGCAGAAGATCATCGATCACACAAGAACAACATCGAAGGGTCCAGCTCCTGACCGCCTCTCATCAGCCCTCTTCCTCCGTTCCACTCGCCACGAGTCGCTGTCCGTGTATCTCGAAAAATACGAAGCAACAAATTGGAGACGACTCTCTGCATCTCTGCGCACGACTTGTATTTTGGCAATTTTTGGACGCAGCGCAAAAGGAAGAAGCAGAGGAGACAAGGGAGAAGAAGGGAAGAAAAGGGATAGTAAAGACGGAAAAGGAAAAAAGAAGAAGCAAGGAACAGAGAACTCCAATGTCATTGCTCGTACAAATTGTACGAGGATTGCAGCTCCAACGATAGCATTCTGGTCAGGTGAGTTCTGCCTCTTTGCATCGACTCCCATCTTCCTTTGCGATTCTTGCGATTGTTGCGGCAGTTCTGCGTCGTCGCTACTTGAGCCTTTTCGGTTGGTCCAGCGCGGCGCAAGGACGCTTGTCGTTGATTCGCGGCGTCGCCCCCTCTTTGTGCGCGTCGAACCACTCAAACACAGCAATTTTGTCGTCTTGACGCTCCTCGCTTCAACATCCGCAATGACCTCTTTCTGTCCAGATCACGGTCTCCTGTGTTTGTCTTGTGCGAATGCGCTTCTGTGGCTCACAGCTCTATCAATTTGCGCTTTCTTAACATCAATTGTCGCAGCTTGCCCGGCGCGCTAGATATTCTCTTTTCTTGATCGAACACCGAGTCGACATCTCGATCATCAAATCGGGCACAACACGACGCCAAAATCGAGCTTCAATACCCACCACGATCCAACAGCGCGACATCATCACCAATCTCGCAGGCACCGGCTATGGCCGAAAAACTCACAGACGATCAGGTCGCCGATCTGCTGACCGTCCTGCGCAGCGACGCGTCTCTCGACGCCAAAGTCCAGCTTGTCACGGTCGTGAAATCCGCCATCAAGCAGCACAACGTCCCCGAGACATGCATTCCACACCTGTTTGACGGTCTGCGCACGGCTTCATCCTCGCAACATGCCGCTCTCGTCAATGCCGGCTTCACGGCCCTCAATCACCTTCTGACTCGCTTGTCGCGGCAGGACCCCAAGCTTCTGTCTCGCGAGGCCGCCCGTACCCTACCGCTGGTTATCGACAAGCTCGGCGATCCCAAAGACAAATACCGATCCTTGGCCACCGCTTCGCTCAACACGCTGTATCCCGTCGCGGCTGCCGACGTCGAGCGCTTCGTCCGCTCTTCGGCGTTGACTGGCAAGAACCCGAGGGCCAAGGAGGCGGGTATGCATTGGCTTCTGACGGTACGAATCCTGATGCCGATTTTTACGACCCCTTGTGTGTTCTTATGCCCCTTTTCATGCACTTACCATGTTCTAGACACACCACGAACGAGGACTGCCCTTCCGTGGCTATGTGCCTCAGCTCATGGAACTTCTCGAGGATGCAGATGGCATGGTTCGGGACACTGCTAAAACCACTGTGATTGAACTGTTCAAGTACGAGACATTGCCTTTTCGTCCCCCGTCCCTCTTCTGTTGAGCCTTCACCGAGTTTGCTAACTGTTCTGCACCAGGACGGCTCCCAACACCGCGAAGTCGGACCTAAAACGACAGTTGAAGAATTTCAAGGTCCGCCCTGCCATCGAACAAGCCATCGTCAAAGCCCTAGCGCCCGTGGGTGGGTGTCCAGAAATATCGTCGGACGGGCTCGTCTCGCAATCTTCTCAACCATCATCTCAGCCATCAACTCAGCCATCGCAATCCAACCGACCGCACCTCGGCGCCAGCGTACCGTCTCATGGAAGCGAGCGCGCAAATACTCCGATGCCCGATGTGCAAGTCGAAGCAGTCGAGCCGCAGTACGTCAACACCAACCGCGAACTCGACGACATCTTTAGAGACATGGCAGTTCATTTTGAGGGTCGAGAATCTGAGCAAAATTGGTTGAAGCGCGAGCAGTCCATCAACACGCTCCGCAAGCTCAACGCCGGGAATGCCGCCACAGATTTCCAGGAATTGTTCGTCACCAACTTGCGCGGCTTGTTGGACGGCATCATCAAGGCAGTCACCTCGCTGCGAACCAGTCTGTCCAAGGAGGGCTGCGGCCTCGTGCAAGAAATCGCCGCTTCGTTAGGCCCGGCCCTAGACCCCATGGTCGAGTTGCTCATGCAGACGCTCGTCAAGCTTTCCGCTGGCACCAAGAAGATTAGCTCTCAGATGGCGAATGTGACCGTTCAACGTATTATCAGCCGAGTAACATACAATCAGCGGCTGATGCAACACATCTGGAGCGCCAGTCAAGACAAGAACGTCCAGCCCAGGACCTACGCCACCGATTGGCTCAAGATTGTGCTGCGCAAAGAGGCCTGCCACAAGAACCATGTCGAGCACACGGGCGGCGTGGAGCTGATGGAAAAGATACTTCGCAAGGGATTGGGTGATGCGAACCCCGGCGTGCGGGAGAAGACAAGATCGGCCTACTGGACTTTTTGGGGCGTATGGCCTGCTCGAGCTGATGCGTAAGTGCAAGCCTCTAGTTTTCATGATGTCACTACTCTTCATGGGTGGTTTTCTACTTTTTTTCGGGTCTCTCATTTCATCTTTGCGCATTTTTGTGGCCATATTGTGTTGCTGTTGCTGACACGACGAGAATAGTCTCATGGCCGACCTTGACGCTACGGCGCAAAAACTCCTCAACAAAGATCCCAGCAATCCCAACTCCCCCAAGAAGTCGGATCCTCCCACACGGCCTGGTCTTGGGCTGTCAAGGAGCACCATGACATCCAGCAGGCCCAGTCTTCGTGAAACCATGCTGGCACAGAAAAAGGCGGCAATGGCTGCTAATAACTTGCCCGTACGGCCGGGATCCGCCATGGCTCACATTTCATCCCCAACACGCACAACTACTACAAACGTCTCGACTCACTCCACGACCACCACAGTCGCCACCAAGTCGTCGACCGTCACGAGGACTCGCCCCGAATCGACCCTGTCCGTCAACGCCGGAGGTATGTCGGTGGCTCCCATGCGGCCGACTCGACGGAGACCAGAGTTGGCTGCTCGCCCGGCCACGGCCGGCCCCTATTCCGTCCGTGATCATCAGGCGATGGAACCGAATAGTCCCGAGAACATCAAGTCCAAGAATGCCACTCCTAGGCATCCAGCAAAGACGGTCACGCCAAAGAAGACGGCCCCAAAGAGCAATCGGCCGGGCCATCAGTCTCGTGCCAGCGAGTCAAGCATACCTTCGCCGGCTCTGCAATCACAATCCATGTCGAAACACCTGACTGGCTCGCCTCGCGGCAGCCCAGTAGCACTGAGACGTGATGCACAAAAATTGTCTTCCTCATTACCGTTATCAACACCTGCAATCGGTCGTTCGATGGCAAACGGAGTCGGGCAACACGGTGATCGTGATGATGATGCTGTCAGCAGGCAGATTGTGCCCCAGCTTGCCGACTTGCGCGAGTCCCCTCCGAGAAAAGATACAGCGGCACAGGTACCAGTATCTGCTTCCGATGAGACGCCAGTCTCGCCTGCAGCAAGCATACACGCAGATGGCAAGACGACAAAGAAACCTGCGTCCCCAGTGGTCAAGGTGTACGAAGATCCCTTCACAGACGAGATTGCACCCGCCCCGAATCCTACATTCAACGTCCCCGTGCTAGAAGACAAGCCAGTCAATGAGGATGCCGGGAGTCTGCCCAAAACCAACGGCCAGCCTCTTTCCACGGCAGATTCACTGGATTCGCCGGAAAAGGCGCGCCAGAATTCCAAACTGCTGGACAGCGGAATCACCAAGATCAAGAGCAAAACCCTCGAGGTGCACGGATTCCGAAAACTACAGTCGCTCCTTCGCGACAGCCGGACAATGATTCCCAGTGAAAAGCTCGAAGCCCTATTGCTGGGACTTTTCCAGTATCTTGAAGACCCCCTCTCCGGCATCGCCCCCGAAAAGGTGCAAGATGTCAAGGCCCAGATGCTCTCCACCATCAAGCTTCTCCTCAAGAAGGATCGCGATAACTTCCGGCCCCATGTATCCAAGGGTCTTGGGTCTCTGCTTGAGACACGCGGCGCCTACGATACAAGAGCCCACGTCGTCAGCGGCCTGGAGCTTCTCGCCGACGATCTCGTCACGCTAGGCGACGGTCCGGAGATGGTGGACATTCTGAGCAAGAGACTCCAGGCGTGTACGGATGCCACTACGGAGGGCTGTCGCACGCTGAGCATGGGCCTGCACGTCCTCAAGGAGATGCTGGATAAGCGGCCCGAGTTTACGCCCTCGGAGAAGGAACTCGTGCAGCTCACGGGGCTTTCGAGCCGGTGTCTGGAGTCGGCTGACTCGGGGGTGCGCATGGATGCGGTCAAGTTTTGTGTGTCGCTGCATGAGAGGGTTGGGGATGGGGGGTTTTGGGCGGCTATGAGTGATGTCAAGGAGGATCCGAAGAGTTTGTTGACGTATTACATTGTGAAGAGGGAGAGGGAGTTGGGTAAGACTGTTTAAGATGGCTGGCTGTTTGGGAGTATGGGAGGTATGGGGGTGTATGGCTCTGGATGCTTAGGGTTCGCCCAAGGGCACGGATATGGCAGAGGTTGTGTATTCTTTACAAGCGATTTCATGTCCTTACTTTCTGAGCTTGGCGTGCTTTCTTTCATCTTTTCCTTTCGTTTTTTCTTTTTCTTTTTTGGTGGAGGGGGGTTAGGGTTGTTTTTTGGGGTTGTTCCTTTACGAAAAGGTGGGAGATGAGTCATGTGAACGATTCTGATGTAGGAACTTCTAAATATCGACTTGCGTGCGCGAATCTTTGTGTACGAGACACTGACCTGCAGAGGGAGTCGAGATGTCTTACAAGCTTATTTATACAGGCCACAGCGAACGCGAGGCAGACATATTTGCGAGTTTGAGCCAAGTGGTTTGGGGTCCTGTTGACTGCAGTCGTCTACGGAGTACAATGAGTGTATGTTACGCGATGGGCAAGCAGGCAAAAAAGTAGGATGGACATGACGGAGAAACACGCAGGTAGTAGATAGTTGTATTGCATTAGGTTGAATTAATTGCATAAAGCTGTACGGCCTCATCTATCGTGCTCAATATGCTCTGGATGTAGTATGTCCCAGCCTCGTCCTTGATGATATCGTGTAAAATTCAAAATTTGGCCGATGCGAAATTCTTTCCGGCATCGTGTAAGATCCAGTCTGGCGGGCCAAGATAACTGTCAATCAAGCACACCAAGGGCAATCAACACATCACTCGCCTTCTGTCTATTAGCCTCAAGGAAGCTGAGTCTCCCAAGTCCGACGTGCAGGACCTTTCTTACATCAATCTGAAGGACATCGATGATGTTTTCAGTATCGAACTTGGAATCGCCTAGCTGGATTGACAGTTACGTTGGCCCGCCGGACTAAATAGCACACGACGCTGGGAGAAACTTTGCATCGGCCGAATTTTGATATTCGACTGTCGCGACACACTCAATGGCTCTGAGTCGGGGTTTCCAGAATCCAGGCGGAATCTCCTAAACTCGATGTCAATTATGGTAAGAAAGCAGCAGTTCAAATGCAGTCGCGGGAATAGGAAGGCTTCCCTCGGAAGTCACACGTAAGCGAAGCTGGGCGTCGATGGACCCAAACGCAGAGCCTTGATCCCAATATCGGAAACCTTTCGCCCAAGAAGTACAGTCTCCGATGCAGTCATCGCCGGCGTCATTGCGTGAGATGAGAAGCTACAGACGAGCTAGCTTGATCTCCCTGGTGGCTGAGAAACCAACCGAGAAAGCCCTTGGTGTGAGAGCTCAGAGGATCGCGCCGCGATGTCGTCCTAGAGGATCGGAGAGACGAGAAACTCCGCTTCGAGAGGCCGGCCGAGAAGACGTCGCGAGTTGGCTCGACTCTCGAGAGCTAGCTCGTCCCATGTTACCGTGTCGCAGGCCCTGACTATTATCAGCGAGTTTGAGGAAAATAATTCGGATACTTAGGGGCGAGAGTCATTGGTAAATTTGTGCATAATAGACGATGCAGGAAATTGCTCTTTCGAAAAACACACCTCCCCGCATGGCCTCAACCCCCTATTCTTTGTTTTCTTCTTCTTAGCTAGCAATCCTCAAAAACACTGCCTTGCCCATTCCATGAATGCCTTTGTCGTATCAGATCCTGATTACGTCCACGGAGAAACGTCGATTTTGAGCTATTTGGAATGTGATCATTCGTACTGTGTGTACAAGCTTTGGATGCAATCCCAATATAGTTCTGTTGGGTCCGCTGCGTCGTTATCTCCCGTGAGGTAATAGTCTGGGGTGAGGAATGGATTGAAGGTTGGGTCGTAGGTGGTCCTGAGTAAAGTCGCATCTGGCGCATAGCTCGTCTCTCCCGGGGCCTCCTCATCCTGAGGCAGGGTCGTCAAGCGTTTGTTCTCGAGCTCCTCATCTTCCAGCTCCTTGGTCGATTCTCGTCTTAAGATCTCAGTTTCCTCGTCACTTTCCTCCGTCTCCACCAAATCCCTATGGATCTTCTGAGTTTCCCTACGGATATCGGTATCCTCAGTTTTCCTATGGACATCCACTTCCTTGCGTACTCTTTTCTTCCGGGACCGTGCTGACGCTTCGGCGTTTCGCTGCCGCCTCTTTTGAGCCTCATTCATTCCCGTCTTTCTGTCCACCGGCACATCCATACGACTGCCTGCCACGTTCATGACAAGTGGGCGGCCTTCGTCCTTAGACTCTAGTAGTATCGAAAAGAGTGAGGCCGTCCTCGAAAGCTCCGCAGGCGGACTCCGCTTTGGAGGAAGTACGGAGACTTGTGCCCCTTCGGATGATTCTGGACAACAGATTGTCCTCGGATCATTCGCCATAGTGTCCTCAAGCTCAACCCCCGGGGATGGTGGATTGATTCTGCTCTGGGTCGAGGAGGATCTCGAAGCGCTGGAGCTGTCCGGCATTGCACACATGAGAAGGAGATCAAAACACGAGTGAAGAAAGTTGATCTATGTCAATTATCAAGTGACAGATATATATGGACTCAGATGAAACATCGACTCTCGAGTGCCGCTCCGTTCTCGCGCTTGTTCCAATCCAGCTATAAGCTCGAGGAGTCGTCCTGTTAATATGACTTCGATGGTTAGAACAGATAGGACGAAGACAGGTGGAGAGCAAGACGCAGTCGTAGGCTGATAATTGAAGTATTGAAACGTACGGTCAAAACTAGCGAGTGGTGGTGTAATCGTTTAGCGAAGATTTCCAGAAAATGTTGCGTAGTTGCTTCGAACGGAAAGCCAGGCTTCTTAAGTATGTCAAGGTCGAGTGCCGGCCGATTACGACGTCAAGATGGTTAGGTTCAAGTATGTACCACCCTTTGTAGAGAAAGCAAGACAGTTGATGTTCAACGCACGGAGGGGGGAGGGGGGGGGGTGCGTTGAGTGTTTGGGTGAAGAAATGTCAAATGTTCTGGCTCTCTTCGGAAGCTGTGCATAATGGGTAGTACCAGACCTAGAGAGCGTCAAAGCAAATTACTATTGGCATCGCCCACAGTGTACACAATAGGATATGCAAGGTGTAGGTACCAACATTCCAGACAAGGTCGAATTGTACGCTTCTGAATATACTACGCATGTACTCCAGTCTCCGTATGCTTCCAAGCGCTGGTAGGGTGGTCTTGTAGGAGAGACGGAGACCAACAAGATCGATAGGTCGAGAAGTCATGCATATGTATGTAGTATGCGCGCTTTCGTTGTTGCATTCGAAGGAAGGGAGGATATCATAGAGGGCCTGCCCCTTGCCTGTTCAGTATTATCAACGCCAATCACCAACATGTGCCGGACATAAAGCCAAGCCCCGTAGGAACCGCATCATCTTTTCTTTTCTCTCTTTTGCGGTCGAGACTCGACTCTCTTCACCAGTGCATGGCTTTAATCAACTGGGATGCATCAAGACCGGCCTCCACTGCACCTCAGTAATGACGGTATGGCGGCGGCTACGAATATTTTGAAGTTGGCCTTGAATGAGAGACAATCTTGTCACCATGTTCGATGGCATATTCACCATGTTCGATGGCATATTCACCATGTTCGATGGCATATTCACCATGTTCGATGGCATATTCACCATGTTCGATGGCATATCGCATGTGCAAACTCCAACATACGCATGACATGGACGGAGAAATTCGCCGAGCTTGGTGAGCAATAGCATTGCTGTGTATCATCTCAGTGCGGGCGCTAGCAGGGATAGTCCTGGGATACCAGCCAGCAGGTTGCAACAACCCTTCACATCTTGTTTCAATCTGAGTCAACGTCATGATGGGTGAACTCTGCACGTGTATATTTCACATCTTGTGTTCTCCTCCTCTTTCTTATCACGTGTCAGTCATCCACCACAACAGGCGGCCCGCGGCTGCAACCGGTTGACGTGCGTGCATCACTGCAGATATCTATGCGAAGGGATGTTGCTGGCATGGTCCGTAGATTCAGGCTGCCTTTCTCGTTATAGACAGCATTCGTCAAGTCATTTAGCTTGCCCCGTCGTGGTTTTACGATATAGGCCCGGGCGCCTTGCTTCATGGGGCCGTCAATTCTTTCAAGGATGAACGGTCTGCATAGTTCACCGCGTCCCATCCTGATTCATGTCACGCCTCAATTTATGGGGTGAAAGCCATGGTAGTTCACAATTGTGTATGTATGTGCCAGGATAATTTACCTAAGTACCTACATACCGTTGCAACCGTTGCGATAATGAAGCAGATGTTATAAAGTTATCAAGCACCCAAGGCCTACCCTAAAGCGTCTGTGCACGACGAAAGCTACGTACCCCGAATCTGGTATGTATTTTTCCTCGTGACGGTTCATTGATGGCTCAAAGTTGATAGGCTACGTGATAAAGTCTGTGATGATGGCAGATGTTAAGATTGGGGTGCAGCTTGAGATGGGAATTGTTTGTGTTGAGTTGTTGAGCAGGTATAAAAGTCAGCCAAAATACCGGTCCTTAGGCCGGATGATCATCCATTGTTCGCAACGGGGCGACACAGGCCGGGCGGTCCCGAGGGATATCCCGAATCCCGGGGCGTCCCGGGGCTTGCCCCGTTGCGGACACTAAAACTTTTAGTGTCCGCACAAAACCGATCTTCTCTGGAAACGCCCAACCCCTGGAAGTGCGAAGCATCCGGCCCGATACACTCAGTCAACGCCCAAAACTAAAAGAAGAAAAAGCAAGAAAAGACAGAAGCAACACTACGCAGGAGTGCCTACTCCGTAGGCTGTCGCGCGCGAATCTATCACTTCTCGCTTCTACGGCGCACGTCCCCCTTTCATTGCAGGGATCAGCGCACATACGGAGTACAAAGGGATGGGGCGGGAGCGGGGCGGTTGCACACGTGGATGTGGTGTGACGAGATCAGACGCAAAGACTCTGCCAATGGAAGAGGGTATCATCACTGTCATGTACGGAGAGGTATGAACGGAGTACGGAGTACATACTCCGTACGGTTGAACTATAGATGCATGTATGTACATAGTACATACTCCGTACATACCTACATACCTACCTACATATGTAGGTACATGACTATTGCCGCCGGATCAAACAGACGGCCAGGGGGCAGCTACTCGGAAAGCGGCCGAGATGTTAGATGCGCTGCAACTCCCCCATGTCCATTTTCATGTTGTCAGAGTTCCATCCCCGGCCGGGCCCGTTGCCCCAATGGTCCCTTGCTTTGATAGTGTCTCTGCGCCGCAGATCACACCTCGTTTGGCACCACACTGCTGCGACGCTATCAGCAGCTAAGCGCCGCGCAATGAAACCTCCCGGCCTTGACTTTGGACGCAATACCCATTCTTTTGCGACACCGATGCGCGAGAACAAGGCAGAGCACAGGGGGTGGGGGGGGGGGTTGCTTAGGCGAGGGCGAACTAGAGAGTAGAGACCATTGCGTAACGTTTAGAACACAAAGAAACCCCTGCGCCCATGAAACGCCGACGCGATTTGGAAGAGGGGGACGGGTATTGAAGGAAGTGACAACAGATGCCGCTTCTTGCAAATACCTACATACCTTCCTAGTAGGCTATCAGCGCCGAGCGAGGTCTCTAAACGATCAGGATGTCATCTTGCGTCACCCACGATTCTCATAAGGGAGCAGCCACAGGAAAACAAGTACATACATACACAAATCAGGGCTGTTCATTCCGGGTATGGTCGGCTCACTCGTCCGGGAACGAACCAGGCATAGATCGAGCCAAGTTTGGCCCCGTCTTTCTCATCCCTGTCGGCCACGATGCCTTCGGCATCCCTTCATCGTGAGAACGGACTTTCAAACTCGGCCCGCCCACGG
The DNA here is from genome assembly GCA_018360045.1 of Claviceps capensis. Classification (NCBI taxonomy): domain Eukaryota; kingdom Fungi; phylum Ascomycota; class Sordariomycetes; order Hypocreales; family Clavicipitaceae; genus Claviceps; species Claviceps capensis. The sequence continues at coordinate 107,459 of SRPN01000029.1, read as the reverse complement.
AAATGCAGGCATTTGTGTTCGAAAGCCCCGTCCTGCTGCGGAGTAAGATCCGCCTTCCCCACACTACACAGAACGAAATGATGTCCTCCCTTGTGCAGCTCGGCCCACGTCTCATGCGTTTTATGTTGTCCCTTGTCACCGTCCTGTTGCTGCAGTGGGCGCTTGCACGGTGACAGCGCAGAACAGGGAGAAATGACCGATGCTGACTCAAAAAAGATAGGGAGGGGGCTGGGGGTTTCCACAGTGTCCCTATCTCCAGGCGGCTCGGTTGAGAAAAAAAGCGACGGGAAATCGGAGAAAGATGCGGAGAATTGGATTGACACGTCACGGCCTCTTTTCCGATCCTTCTTGATCGATCGTCTAGCCCTTGCAATGGGTCTACATACCCTTTTCAAGTCGACGTCAGTTCGTGCCGAAGGAAATGGCAAGCCGCTGACTGGGCAAGGTAACAAGATGGTGTCTCGGAGTGAATCTCTGGCGTATTTCTTGCCTGAAACGAAACTTTTCTTGTTCATATAGTTTCTCACTGAAGTCAAGTTATTTATGCAACTTGCGCGGCGTTTTGGAACTGCGACGAAAGACAGTCTCCGCTTGCTTCCCTTTGGCTTGCGCCGGTCTTGCGCCGGTCTTGCGCCGTACTCAGACACATAATTTCAGACACATAGTTGTGTGTCCCATGCACGGAGGTGACTGTTCTATCACATGGGCGTTGACAGGTAATCGCAGGTTGCACGTAGAAACAAAAAGTGGCCTGGCCCATACAGAAGACGCAGATAGACACATCTTCGGCGGTGAACTCGGCGGTCAAAATGAACGTGGTAACGAGGATCCGATGAAAGGTGTTACAACTTACGGAGTACACAAGACAGAAAGGAAGTAGGCATCCACTCTGAGGATACGCCGACAACAACCAACAACCGGATTCTCTCCACGATAGTGCATGCAAACGATGCCGCCTGGTTCAACTTCCAAGTCTGCGCTACAGAACCAGTACGGAGTGGACTGCTTGGTGCCGTTTATGCGCGCGTCGTAAAAAAAATGTACACAGGCGTGTAGGCAGCAGGGCGTCAACTGTCGTGTGTAGTAATGCACACCGATTTCACTGCAACGCGGGCGGTACAGATAAACAGGGGCCAGCAAAGAAAGCACCCAAACTGGGTGGTTGAGCAACTCGCTCGGGTCTTTCCAAGAAGGTCTTTCTGTCGCACCCATGAAACGCCTTTGAGATCATGAATGATGGGTACGTACAACAAGATGCGATGCGGAGCTTTTGCTCTACCTACATACTTGTTTGTTTACTCTTCTGTGCGTCATGCCTGGAGTGTTATTTTGCACTGCACGGACATGTTCGCGACACCATGCGCCCTCAATCGCGTATCCGGCAATTATCCTCAAGTTCCCTTGGCTCAACTTACACTACCGCCCAAGGAGCCCTCAGCCCCTCGCTCTTTGATCGGTGTGCTTACGATTCAAGCACGGAGCCCGTGGAGGCATCTCAAATGCTGATGCCGTGCCTTGATAGACGGGTTGCATACGCATCTCGATTCCTCGCATTTTGAAGTTGAGAAGTCCCAGTCCGCCTTTTCCCACATCCACTTTGAATGAAATGTCGCCACACCGCTTGCTATGGCCATCGCGGCTCGCCACCCTCGTCTGCCACAGACGCAATGACGGGCTCGGTCCCGGCAGATTGCACACATGCAAGGCTTCTTTCTAATAATCGGCAGTGAGACTTGGCCAGTGGCACGCCGCGCGGGACTGATCTTGGTGAGTCGGCTCTCACCATAGCATAGCGTAGGTAGATTGCTGTCCAAAGATTGCCCTGGCCTATCTGGCTCACTCGAAGTCGTTTGCCAATAGAATAGTCGCCAATTTGTTGCATCACCCGTGATAGGATCGTATGTACTCCGTAGTCAAGTATGCACATAAATTTCGCGAGCCTTGGAATGGCTATAGAATGATTTGGTCTTATAAGTCAGGAGACCGTGCAATCGAGATTGAGACTGTGAGACCCTGCACGCCCTGCTCCTTACCGACCTTTTAGTGGAAACGATGGAGAAAGCCTTCCTAGCCCTACGGAGGGCCAGAGGCGACTAAGGCTCTAAGCACATTGTCAGCGGTCGTCCAACAATAGGTAGTCATGATGCATCAAACGTGAGCTCACCAAATAACGCCCATAATTCACCTTTCACAACGCAAGCCAACTGAATTGACTTATCCTTTAACTGAAATCCACCCAGTCCAACGTCAGTCATACTGCCCGTCCAAAAAAACAATTCGTGAGGATCGGCAGTGCCATCGTTACTGCGTTGAGGCCTGTTGTCTAAATCGCTGAAGCGTGCCAATGTCATGTTTGATGAAGCACTTCGATCAAATTCCGCGAGCCCGTATGATACCAATAAGAATCCGCTTCCGCGGCTGCCGAGACGACTCGGTCCATGACACTAATAATTGCTTTTGATAACGACGCATCGTACGCATTCGGCTTCTGTTTCGAACAATGGACCTTCAGCCAACCCGCAATCTAGGATAAGCCATGGCTTTTCGGCCAATCAATGTTGCATCGTGCTTATCCGAGAAGACCTCTTTTCTCCGCAGCCGGTCGCGCATATGATGGTTGGTGAGTGAGGCATGATAATTATTATTAATGTCTGATGCGTGATGATGCGTTCGCAATTCTGTGCTCAGTTTGGGCGGTGAGGGATGGACGTGTGGTGTGTGTGTTCAGAAGTTGCCGCGTTTACAGCAGGGGATACAGTATTAAGGTGCCATTGGCGGGGGCCGTGGGTTGCACGACATGCCATCGAGATACACCTGACGAAGCTTTGTCAGCGTGAGAGGGCGCGGTAGGTTATGGGCCATGGCATAGTCTTACATGGAAGACCAAAGCTTCCGTATGCCAATTTTTCCAAATATCCTCCAGGCTTCTGTCAAATTGTCTCAAACGTTTATGCACGCAAAGCTCTGAGCGCCCAAGGTATGTAATACCTACCTATCACCATCCCTCCCTATACTGGTGCACACGGACAGGCCCAACAGCTTGGCGTCTTGTTTTGGAGCCCGTGCTGCGCCGTGATCTTCATTCGCCCTGCTGTTAGCTCTGCTGTTGGTTCTACGTACAGATACAAACGCAATGATCAGCAGCTCTCAGCGGGCGGCGAGCCGTGATCCGGCCGCATCGCTATCGCGTGCCTCCAAGTACCCCAACGAATACTCGTCAAGAGACAAATCACGAAGGTAATCCGTACAGAGTACTTATATAGTTCCAAGTCAAAACTGCGTGATGAATCATGGACGCCTGTGCTGACATAAATCGGTCAAAGACGTGCTGTCTCGATATCTGCCAGAAAGGTACTCTGCATTTGCACGTATGTTCACTATATATCGACGAGCTTGATTCCATGATGTTCCGACTTCGATCCGCCTCTGCGTCTCGGCATCCTAGATCAAGACAACGCCGCCTATTGAGTGAAGTGTCTTGCTTCACAGCCATTATGAGTCCATGAGGTAGGCAATGACGTTGTACATGGCTTGCCTGTCATTTGTCGTGACGTGCAGATTCGTGTATCTAGACAGTGATGTCGGAGGTCGAGATGCCTTGCGTTTGCGTGTTGGCTTAATTAGCAGTCTGAGGCACTGTACGGTGTACCGGGTCCTGGTTCCAGGCCCAACACGTACTCCATCCGGCACCAATAGGCAGCGTATCATTCACGTTCCAGACTGAACGCAGCAAAGACGGACGACGATTGGGTTCCTCTCTGTGTGTTCTTATGTGACTAGGTATGCTGGGTTTGGGACGGCCCGCTGTGTGCGCTCTACATACTTCATCGCTGTAGCTCTCAAATCTGGGACGCGACCTCTATTTCGCGCTCTACATATCTGTATGCCGCGGAGAACGGCCTAGGCTGATGCTTCTTTTGTCAGTTCTCAAATTAAATTCGTTATCTTGTCCAAGGCTACTTACATTGGGACGGCGAGTGCTCACTGCTGATAATGATTTTCCCACAATGCCGACTCATAATTCTTTGAAGGTTGCTGTAGGTACTCCGCATTGCAGTTAAATTTCCCCACCACGTGACAGGATGGCCGGGACTCGGACGGCATCTAAAGTACTATGTACCTGAGTACATAGGTACCTCGGTATGTATCGTGACTTCACAGTTGTGCTACGTAGATGGGCACCTCGTATCATACCTAAGTTCCACGGTAAAATAAGTACTCTGTACATACTCAGTATCGTCGATGTTGCGGCAGGGGATGCAACAGTGACTTCGAACTCATGCGTAGGGTTACCTCTTAAATCCGGATTTGTTGCAGCGAGAGCGAGACTTGGCCCATTCTTCTCTGGATACATAAGTGCAACATGAATCGGACCATCAGCAGCAACCATACAGCCTACAGGTAATAACAGAGTACCACTGTGCTGGATCCAGCAGCGGCTATGGTACATACCTCCTATGTACATACGGAGTACATGCACAATGCATCGGACACTAGAGGCCGTGGGTCCTTGCAGTCATGGGCCATGAGGCCCATGACATTGGCCTCTTGAAAGATGAAATGCCAGGTACCTATGTAGGTTGAGATACGATTATGCGAGTCGAGACTCGAAACTGCCCCGCCAAGGAGCTTGTTTATTTCGAACTCGCAGACCCAACGCCAGAGGCTCGAGACGCTGAATGTACGACGATCCAAATGCCATAGCTCGCCGACTGAAGATCATACGACTCGCACGATATGACAAACGCACGGCGTACACAATGACGAACGAAAGCCGAGGTGTATTCGTGCTGCATACTTGACCTGTCTGACGCCGCACTGCGGCTGGACCACTGTTGAGCTGAATACCACGCGCTGTTGGATCGCTCGTCCTATGACCGGTCGGAAGCATGAGGCATGATGTGCATGCACCTTGTGATACGCCAGGGTGCAGTTTCCAAGGGCAGAGAGGCAAGACATTATCATCACTGACAAGGCTTCTCTAGCAACCAACAAGCCACTTGTTTGACACCTCGCGAGTCGCACGGGCTCACAACCTCGGCCTCTGCGCAACATCATGCAGATTGAGTGGACAAGCCATCTTTGGCCGGCTGGCCTCATTCGGCATTCCCTGGCTACGCACGTTCCTCGAAACACATTACATACATACATAACATCAAGTTTCAATTCGGTCAACCCAAGGCCCCTCACGTCCTTATCGAGCGGCACGCCATCCAACCGCAGTCAATATCTGCATTTCAAGCGTTCTCAGTTGGCCGGAGTCCTAACTTTTCGAACTGTCGACAGGGAATGCGATAGGATGTTTCACTATGGAGACTCTCGGCCAAGAGTGGTGGCTTTCTGACGAAGCCGAGCATCCATCTTGGAATGTCCTGACCGCTCCATGACCATGTTGGTCGCTTGATTGCCGATGGTGCTCATTTTGGCTGCATCACATCCGCAGCAGAAGATGCTGGGAGTGAACGCCTCCCAAAGTCCTTCAGAAGCCACTGCAGAAAGAGATAAAATGGCGGTTGGAACGACTGTCAAAGAAAGCTCGGACATCTCCGCATTCTCTGGCTTCTCAACTTCACGGCCTATGATTCAGCACAGGATTGCTTTTCTAGCCCACCTGGCTCTTCCGAGCAAACGGCGACACGACATTGCTTCTGAATTTAAAAAGAACTTAGCGACGATAGAGGACAGAAGCTGGAGAGGCGAATCGAGACGTCTTGGGCTTCTTGGAGCTAAGTCGTGCAAGACAAACCCTCTGCAAGGGAAGCGGTTGTCTGGCCATCTCAGTGCATAAGATGTACCAGGCGACTCCTCGACCTGCTTATCCATGTGGATCATCTTGACGAATTCTGACAGGCCGCTATGTACTGTCAAGCTAATGTACTCCGTAAGTTGCTCATCTGCCCAAAGGATCTGCCGTCATTGTTTCCTCCTGACGGACTCGGACTACTCTGATCACCCAAGGCTTCAGCTTATTCGCCTGTGACTTCTCGAAAAGGGATCTTCTTTGCGCCATTAAGACGGCCCTCTGCTTTATCGTTCCTAAAGAGAATCGATGAGCTGTAGACTATCCTTATATCTGGGCACGACTATGGCTTCCACCCCACGACTGAGGCATAACGCGAATACAGCGTGAAATGCGGTGAACAGTTGAACCTGGTATATAGATCGTCCATCTTGTAAAGACTTGATGGCCCTATCAAGTGAGACGGCCAGACCCGTAGAACTATCACTGGGCAAGCTGCGTGATGTTACTAGTGGTGTCTCTGTCTGACGAGGCAGGTAGCCCGCAGCCTACATCTATGTACATACTCATCAATGCCCATCAGGCATGGCGAACTCCCTTGTCTAATTAGTAGTCTGGAAGCCGCTAACTAAGATTTTGGCACAATGTCTCGAGACATGGTGACGAGCGAAACTTTTCACTCGGGGATCAGTCAGGGCCACCTTCAACATTCGTAGCCACCCAACCGTTCCATCACTGCCGGGGTGTCCATAGCACCACGGAGCCTGAAGGCTGGCAACGCTCCATCCCTGTCATGCTACGACACGCTGTGCATTGCAGAAGAGGGTGCGAGAGACAGTATGCAGTAAGATACTGCGGTCCCATGCGGAGCACGTCTTTGCATGCCGAACGTTCGTTGGTGGTTGGCACTGATGGCAGGCAAGGTCAGAAACTCTCTTCTCCCTTTCCTCGAATTGCTACATACCCCGTGCATATGCAAGAACGAAAGCACGCATCATGCATGCCTTCTCGCCCTAACGATCTTGTTGATCTTCGTTGTCTCTTACAAGACCATGTCACCATGCCGGTGTTTGGAAGATGCATTCGTCGTAGTATTCAGGGGCTTGCAGCTCGACGTTGTCTGAGAGTACCAGCCATTCCAAATTCTCACTTGCATATCCCATTACGGCTATGGCCGATGACAATAGTGACGCTGTCCAGGTCTGGTACTACCCATCAATCACAGCCTCCCGAAGAGGGCAGATGTATTGGCGTTTCTTCACCCAAGCAACTCAATACTCCACCCCCCCTACGTGCGCCGAACGTATACTGTCATGCTTTTTCTACAAAGGGTCCTATCTCCCTCACCTACTGATCGACTTTCTCGCTTAATGCCGTGCTCAGTGTTCACACCCGACCTATCGAATTACATAAATAGGCCCGGCTTCCGTTTTGACAGAACCACCCGCAAATTTTCATCGCACATCCCTCCCATATCATTGACCTCTATATCTTAGTATTACTTTTGACATCGCTCAAGCCTCTGTAAGAGTACGTACCAACATTATCGAAGTTAGGTTCCGACTATGCTTTGATTCTGACCTGTCCCTATCCTCTCACGTCCCGTCAAAGCCATAACAAGACGACGTCTTGATCTTATAGCTAGATTGGAACGAGCGCGAGAACGAAGCGGCAATTTTTTTCCGCGTCTCTTGTTTGCACTGATAGCGCTGTGACTGTTGAGTTGCTCTTTATCAATTGAAGTCTGACATGATTTCCTCCAGATGGAAATTTGGCGTATGTTGGATAATCCCGACGATTTGCCGGCACCGGCCGACAGATGTGGCCACTGTGGTCAACCACGGAATCCCCTTGTGGCCGTGCCGGTGCCACAACATCCTCAAGTCTTCAGAAATCCCGTTGCGCCACAAACCACTCAAAGTCTCGCACAGCAAGGCGAGAGGACACTCGAGGGAACATATCGGCAATCCTATTATGCCCCAAATTTTGGGTATCCCGTGAATTCTTCCGGTTCATCTGCGGAAGTGTCCAGGACATCTAATCGTCATTGGTCAGACAACGTAGAACTGTATTTTGACGATACATCAGGCACACACGCGGCCCAGGTTAGGCGAGATAGCAACGCCCAAGCGTCGGAGAGGAGCCGGAGAAAAAGAATTATGAAACGGCTCAACGAGGCCGAGAAAGAAATTAAGCAAAAAGACGAGGAGTTACGGCAGAGTAACGCGGAGTTACTGCAAAAAGACGAGGACTTACGGCAGAGTAACGCGGAGTTACGGCAGAGTAACGCGGAGAAAGAACGCTTGAGGCAACAGCTTGAGAAGCAGGCCCAGAGATAGACCGGCAAGTCGGATCCGGATTCGGGTCCGGCTCCGTCCTACAGTCTTTTTCGTCGGTTTCTCAGAACGAGGAGAGACTGCCATCGAGGTACCGCTTCCGACTATCGAACACGGGAGTCCAGTAAAAGCCCGCAGAAAAGATGCTCGAACTGGACGACGGCGACGGGCGTCCAGTGGCGCCACGACAATTTGAAACCTACTGCTTCACTATCCCTGACAATTTAAGAGACGAGAAAGCAACCTCCTTGCGGCAGACTGTGCCAAGACATAGTATGTAACTCTTGAAGAAGCCAACCTCTTTTCCATTTTCTTCATCTTTCTGACTTTTTCCCATCTGGGTAGATTCTCCTATTCGAAGCTTCTCCTATAAAAATCCATAGAGCGGAGTGAGCCTGAACGCTTCTCTGCCGGCTGCGTGTCGACATGCCTTATGGCCGGAGGATATTGATGTGGTGTTTTATCTGATGTTGATGGGGTGATGGGTGGCCACTGACAGAGGCTTGTCTATGCCTGGCGTTTTGATGAGCGAACAAAGCTTGGTCGGTCGTTAGGATGGATGGCTGGCGTGTCGATAGGATGTTGCGACTTGCACATTAGTTTCTTATGTTTTGCTCCTACAAGGTCACACAAAAGAAGCTTTTGTCCTCCTTGTCAAAAGCGAGTCGTTTTCCACACCGCAATCGTGCTTTGCAACCAGTATTCTTTGAACCATTTTCCACAACGCGTTTGATTGTGACTCCTTTCAAAAAAAAAAAAAAACACCATTTGAGAGCCAAGAGTACTTTTGCAGTGCCCAATGCCCATACAACTTCAGATCGAATTAGAAAAGGTTAGCTCAGTTGCATCCCAGTGGTCTATACGGACGTGGCGGGGAGACAGTCGTCGCCTGCTTTTGACTTCCATCATCATCTTCTGCCGCATTACGCGCGGCGCGAGCTCATATGGCAAAATGAAAGCATTGTCATCTTGGCTCTTTGTTTCCATAGCCAAGTATGGCAAAGAAATGAAAAGGGCTGCGCGCGATGACTGCAAACAAAAGGTTAAATTCCACAGATATACAGAAAGACAGACACTGAGAGGGCTGTTTTTTGTAGTTGCTCAACAAAGCATCGATCTGTACGGAGTAAACACGTCCTATGTAACTCCCACTTCTCAGTCATTCTGAACCTGACGGGCCCCCAATTCCACTGCCATCAGATGAGCTACGTACGCTCTTCCTGACTGACATCTTGTGAATACCTAGTCTCTCCGTCCACCACTGACCAGCATGTGCTAGCTACTATGAATGGGTACAGCAACTTGATGACTTCCATGATCATGTCGGGGCGTTACAAAGCTCAATCTATAGTATATTCAGGCGACAATCATATGTTCCAGACTGGGTTTGTGATTGTACATATACTTGTGTGTGTCTTCACGAAGGAAGCCATACATACCTTCTTGTCTGCTGCAGTGCCAGTGCGAGCGTTTCAAACCCCCTCCCCCCGTACACACAACACCAATCTCCCAAAGAGCAAAAAGGAAAATGGACAGTGAACAGTTCCAAAGAAGAAACAGACAAAAACAAAATCTGGACAAAAACAAAAATGTAACACTGCGAAAAGAAGAGCAGCAATGCTGTGATTCAAAAGAAACTATCGCGCGTGCCCCGTACTGGAATCGAACCAGTGATCTTGTCATTACTAGTGACACGCTTTACCACTGAGCCAACGGGGCTCCTCGCGCTGGAAGTCCGTCAATAATTGCCAAAATCCAGCTCATGTTCCTTTCAAAAGAATTGAATCTTGCAGATTTGGAGCCAATGCCACGGAAAAGAGGAATGGGATGCATTCTGTCGCGAATGGTTGGGGATTATTGGTCATGGTCCCATGAGATGGGACCTTTGTGGGGCAGAGATGATGTTGGGCGGACTCAGGTGTTGGATGAAGTGAACGTAGCATTACGCGAAGACTGCATTGAGTAGGGAACCTTTGGATAAAGTGCACGTTGCTTTTCTACTACATATTCTTTTGCGGGTTTTCATGAATTTTCGCCGATCTCGCTTTTCTTCACGATCAACTCATGGGCATAAACAAGATACTAGAGCAGGGCCTCCGAGTGTGCGCCGTGTGTACATGGCAGTTGGTCAGCAGAGACGTGGAGAACAAATCACATCCGAGCTCACATAAGTAAACAGCCTAGTTATGAGCAAATTCAAGCCGATGACCCGTGATGGAAGGATTCATCACTCCAGACACCAAGCACATGGAAGGTTTCACTTACGTACAAATACATACAGTATAGCTCACTCCCGCAGAGCTTTCCACGCCCCGAATGCTATACGTATATTTATTTCTCCTTTCCCAGAGCGCCCCCAAGGTCATCTCGACTGTCCGCCAACCGCCATCCACCGAACAAACAGATGCATGGGGCGCCCCCGACTCATGAGATGGACGCCACGGGCTGATACACGGAAGTCGTCACAGGAATTTCGGAGAGCAGAGAAAGGCGAGAAAAGTAAGAAGGTAATCAAGGTTAGATAAAGAAGTAAGAATATGAGCAGGAAGGAGAAGAGAACCACGCCCCCGACCACCACCACATGATGATTCCCATCCACGCTACCCTCCCAAGAATGCGCAACGAGCTCCAAATCCTCCAAAAAGGTAGCGCACAAAGATGAAAGATGTGAAAGAAGAAGAAGAAGAAGAAAGAAAAGAAAAAAAATAAAATAAAGAGGGGGGTAAACCTCTTGGGGAATAGAAATTAGCAAATTCAGTCGCCACGGCTGCGTAGCTTACTTTGATGACTGCTATTGCAAAGCAACCCATCAAAACACCAACAGCAGTGCGACCGAGGGGCTCATTGTTCTGCTCAGACGACAAAGGATATCAATAATGAGCACAAAGTACATCAAACGCCAGCGCTACCGCTACCAAATAAATAAAGTCCAACTAGCCCTTTCAGTTCAACCTCGGGTCGGGTAGAGAATGCGCCCGTCTCGTGAAACTGCAAGATACGAGCCAAGGCTTACGAATCAGCAAAGATGCGATTCGTATTCTCAATGACAAACTGCACGGCGATATTCTTGGAGTGCATGTCCGTCATTTCACGCTCGATGCTCAGATCTCGCATAATGGTTGGTGCAAAGACCACGGCCAAGTTCTTTGGCGACATCTATGAGAGGAATAGTTAGTCGTGGCTAATCTCAATTTGACCGACATGACAGATGAGCAACCACATACCAAATTCTCGGGTTCGCGTTGCGCCACTCGATGGAGATGGAACATGAGAAACTCCAGACAGTCTCGGTGTCTCTCGGGCATCGAAGCAAACGATTTTCGCAGGTGAAGGCACCTCTCTACCTCGTCAACGATAGCTACATCAATCTCTTGTTAGCTAGACTGCTGCATCCCAATACAGCGCCACGATCCGACACATGCTTACCATTCGATTCCAACACACCATCATACACATCAAAAGTCAAAAGAGGAATAGGAAGCTTTCGGAAGTACTGCTTGAGCACGCTGGTGACGGCTGTGATGTCCATGTCGGGGTCGGAAATGTCAAAGTTCTCGTTCTTGTCAAAGCCATCTTTGATCATGTTGACCTGCGAATTTCCGCCGGTTTTGCGATAGATACCTTCTTGGTCCATGCCGCGCAGCTCGACCTCTTCGATACATCGTGTGATGACGGCCGGAATCTGGCGCCGCTCGTACTCGGCTCGCTCGACCAGGTCGGATCCAAACAGCGTTGAGGGAGGCTCCGCAGCCGTCGCAACGGCAACCGCACTGACCGAAGCGGACTTGGGCATCGTATTCTTCTTCCCAAAGAAACCAAACCCTTGCCTGCCTGGGTCCATTTGCTGTTTGTTTTGACCACTAATGGTACCATTGCCGACATGACCAGCGCTAGCATTATGATTACTATTGGTGTTGCTATTGTTGTGGTTGTGATTCTGGTTGATGACCATGGTGTTATTGTTGGGGGTGTTGTTGCCGCCGCCGTTGTTGCTGTTGCTGCCATTGTTGCTGCCGTTGTTGGTGGCAAAGGCTGACGGGCTCATCGACTCGACTTGTGAAACCGTCATGTTGTAGGGCAGTCCGATGTTATCCCCGGCCAGTCCTTGACTTTGCTGCTGAAGTCTCTCCCGATCGTTCTGTTGGAAGGCCACAACGGCTCTGTTGACACCTTTGGCTACGTTTTGCGCCATCGTCTTGGACCCCTTCTTCCAGTTGAATTTCTTCACCTGTCCTTTTCTCACTTGCACCACCGTCGGGCCGCTCTCGACGATCGGTTCTTCATCACCGACAAACGTTGCGCCTGTTGATAAGCTCGAGGCATCCAGATTGACAAATGATCCACCACCACTCATCCTGCCAGGGCCATAGATTCCGAGACCATTGGCCGATTTGCCGTCTCCAATCTGGCTCTTGAATCGTTCCTGGATCTGATGCGTCAAGTCATTATTCATGTCGGCCAATTGGGCATTCTTGGACGACAGCTGCTCGAACTCCAACAGCGCTCGATCCCGATCGAGCGCTGCCTGTTCCTTTTCTTCAATTAACTGATCTCGTTCTTCATGAAGGGCCTCAATTGTCTCGCACATGGCCTCTTTGACGGAGTCCAACTTCTTGACGAATTCTTTAATGGCGGAGTCCTCCAGCTCTCTGGGATCGACTGGCGTCTTTGTTTCTTTGGCGCGCTCGACGTATCCTGCGAGGACTTCCAGTTGGCGAATCATGATTTCTGTCTGTGTATCTAGGACCGAGACCGTCTTGCGCTTTTCGACCAGCTTCTTGTTGAGGTTCTTGATGTCCTTGTCCGTACAAAATTGCCTCTCGAGCTCCGCTACACGTTGTTCCGAGTTCCTAAGTTGCCGCTTCAACACAGTGGCATTGTCTGGGGGAGAGACGGACAAAGGGCTGCTTGTCTCTTGCGACATTGAGGGATGATCACCGCCTCCGGTCGGTGACTTGGGCCATCGGGGTGATGTAGTAGCTCGCGTCGTTTCGCTGATACTTCGGCTGTGGCCCATTTTGGTGGGATTCGAGTGGTAGCTAGATTCGACGCTGCCGGTACGCCCATGCCTTACGGCATTAGAGACTCGCCGTAGTATGGAAGAGGAACTTTCGTCGGTGCCGAGGATCCTAGCCATGTCTTCATCCAAACTGAAGTCACCTCCATTGCTCCACCTAGGTAGCTTCGGCGATACCTTCGGTTCACCAAGTTGGTCCTTGGCTCCGGCAGACGCCTTTCGTGGGGTTTGCGCTTGAGCTTCTGGTGGCGGCGGCGGCGCAGCACGAGGCTGGGTGTATGTATCCGTTGTGACAGTCTGAGACTGCTCTGATGGACCTGTTTGGCCCGTATGCGGACCGGCTTGTCCATTGGCTTGAGTCAAATTAGCCAAGTACAACGCTGCAGAGCGCTGAGCGCAAAATCATGATTTCTAACTTTGTGTTTCTTTTATACTCTTGAGGGACTTACTGCTGATTCCACTTGTAGATGGGACTTCCTTTCTGGTGATTGATTTGTTTACATCAGGACCGGGACGGCTGGCTGGCTTGATGACGTCCGTATCTTCAGACGTGCGTGGTTCGCTCACTTTCCTAGTCTCTACCGAGTTGGCCTGTCCCTCCTGTCGAGCAATGCCGTTGCTTATCTTGCTAGCAATGTGTTCTAGCGAAGCAGACGAATGAGAGCTATTGCTGTGGACTGACTGGCCTTTTCTGACAATTGGCGCCTCCTGGAGCTTCGCACCGTCACCATGTGAAGCCGTTCTTTGATCTTGCTCTGCTGTCTTTGAGAATTTGGCTGATTTTAGTCTTGCGGCCTCATGGTCGGAGGAAGACGTACGGCCCTTCTCTTGAAATGCAATATGAGGCGTTGAGGACACGGAATCGTCGCGCCTCGCTGGCGCAGATGACCTGTTGGCACTAAAGTAGTCCTTGTCCTTGCGTCGTGCGCCTTCCGTAGCGTTGTCTGAGTTATATCGAGGCGTCTCTAGGGTACCAGGGCTGGGATCTAGAGCTACAGGTATAAAGAAGCTTTCTGATCCTTCTCCAGGCGCAGAGTCGGCACTCTGATAGATGGACGAGTTTCGGTTCTTCCGATATGTAGTGGCGGGCAAGCTTAGCCCCTCCGTCTTTGTGGACGAATCCCGCACGTCTGGTGAGCGCGCGGGTCTCAAGCTGGCTTTCGATGAGTGTTCGGTACGCCCATGTGCCGGACGCGGGCGCGGCGAAAGTTCCGTAGGCGTATCGGAATCGGGGTCGACACGATCGTCGGAGAAGGCGTTCGGTGGGATGGCGCTTGGTGGTAATGCGGGGAGCGACTTTTCAGTCACTCGTGGCGAGTTGTCTTTTTCCCGAGATTTCCCAGCCGCCATGGCTTTCTTATGTTTCCGCCGCCTGGCCATGATAGTTTCATGACACCCCATGCAAAATATGCCCTGACCAGTTCTGACAAAGCGCAAATTCTCAATTTTTCTCTTGCAGTTGCGGCATCGAAAGCACGTTGCGCAAAAAGCTTGCTCTCCTGTCAAAATGGCAAGTTCCTCAATCTTATTGCCGCACGCAGTGCAGTCGTACGTGCAGTTGTTGCAAATCAGCTTTCCATCTCCGAGGAGTAACAGGTTGGCATCGCAGTCGAGCTGAGTATCGCAAACATGGCAACGAAAACATTTGATATGCCATCTCAGTCCAGCTAGAAGTGGCCAGGCTGTCAGCAGAAAATTCGCTCCCCGTCCTAAAAAAGATACAAAAAATACTGCAACACACGGAGATTGCTCCCCTGAGCGACGCGCGGCAAATATACACACGGCAAACGGCGAGGAATCCGCCATGAGTGTTGACATACCAAGTTCATACGCTTTTCCTTCTTCAAGAATCTGACGAAGAAAGTTTTTCATGTCAGCCGCCTGTGCATATGTAATTGAAGATCAAGGTGCTCTACGGCCGAGGATCTCCTCCTGGTTCGTATACTAACCTCTCCGCAGCCTCTGCAAGGAAACACATCGTCGTTGTCTAAAAGAGTCTCGACGTACTCATCCGCCGCCGCCGCCGCCGCCGCCATGGTGAAGAATATGGACGGACGCGGCTAATCTCAGCCGGAATATCGCGATATATCGAGGGCGAGGTCGAGAGAAGGCTCAGTGCGAGCCTGCACTCATCGAACGGCACGAAAACGATGCGCCGACACGAGGGCTGGCGCCAATTCGAAGCAATGAAGTATCAGCAGCCACCAAAGTCACAGCGGCAGAACGTGTTTGAGGATGTCGGCGGAGAGCTGGCAACAAGCAACGAGCAATGAGCAAGGAGACGAAAGATGATCCTGTTGCAGGAGCCAGGGTTAGTTACCCACCTCGGAAAGTCTTGGATTGAGGGACAAGGCAGTACAGACCCGTTGACGCTTGGGGGGGGGGGGGGGGGGGGGGGGGGGGGAGGCGTCTGGTGGAAGCCAGGACGAGAAAGCAGCAGAAGCAAGCAACTCGAGAAGCGGCTACGAGACGCAGGGTGGCGTTGTCAGGGGTGGTTTAGCATCTGTGCAGCCGGTGCACGTGCAGGTTTGCGGGTTTGCGGGTTATGCGGGTTATGCAGGCACTCGGGGCTGTTGATCAGCACTTGACAGTTGCGTGCAGATGGACGGGAGTCTGAGACGGAGACGGAGACGGACGGCAGAGCAACGGCCACAGGCACCGCCACAGGCACAAGTTACGACTCGTTAACGCCTCAGGACCAGCCAGGGCCCCATGCTACATACCGGCCACACCCAGCTTCAATGTACTCTGTACATACTATATCCTTGCTGTTGCATACCTACCTAATGCCCTGCTGCTTGACCCTGGTATGTATATAAATGCCTCTACGACGCCGCGCGGGGCACTTGTTGCCAATGTCGGCCCCCTATCTACATCTATCTACCCCCGCAAAATGTAGATAGATGTACGTAGATAATTACTTCACACCTATCTTAGATAGATAGATGTAGGCCACATGTAGATGACATAGATCATTGTAGACAGATGGCTTGGTCCCTGACTAAGCACGTTTTTCCAAATTGTTTGGACAGATACATAGACTGACCATTGACAGTCTGCCAGCAGTCTACGACTTGGATTATGTTTTTCGTTACAGCTTAGAGTAGGGACACCCGGCACGTACCACCAGTGCGGTGTACAACCCAAGTAGTCTGTACAACCCAAGCAGTCTGCACAACCCAAGTAGTCGGTACCCGAGGCTGGTGAGGGTCTTGTACGGAGTAGGTAAAAGTTGTGGGTTTCATTCGTGACCACTGACGAGTGACCACTGACGAGTGACCACTGACGACTGCTTCCAATCTTGGCTACACGGGCTTCGTATGGAAGTTGCTGCGTGGCACAACATGTATGCGGGATAAAATGCATTAACTTCTGGTGCTACATGCCGCAGGACGCACGCACTTTACGTACCGCATCTTCTTGAGTCGGTTGCTCGTGAAAGAGGATTGAAGATCGAACGGGCACGGATCATGACAGCAGGTAACATGACGTTGGGCTCCCTCACTGCAGCCGTGGTTCCATTGAACCATCTCGTCTGTCAACGCAAGAGGTCCAGCATGGCAGTCACTCGGTAGTGGTACATACTACGGAGGATAGACGCCTTGGATCATCTGGATCATGGATGTCGTGCAAAGCCTCTTCCGAACGATCCCTTGCCGTCGTTCTGCAGCCACGCTGCCACAGCTGGGATCTCGCCGCCAGGCCGCCTTGTACAAATCTACAGGGCGCCCGCATCTATAATGGCATCTATTTTTATGAAGCTGTTGCTGAGCCCGACAAAAACAGCGCTTTTACTCCGTACTTGTTGCAGACTGGTGCGGCTGCGCCAGTAGTGACGTCCTTGACGCCCTTTGACGCCTCCGACAACTCGGGAGTGACGAACGTCCCAGGGACAGAACTCCCTTGCTCTCCCTCCGGCTGGCGACGGCCTAAGGGCCAAGGCTAACCTAACCGAGCCCCTGGAACTGCAGGTACATATGTAGTTTTGTATCGCAGCTCTACTTCTTTCTCAGAAGATCGTGCGCGTTTGAGCAATGATATCTTCAGATGGCGTTATGTATAAATGACGGCCACTACAAATCATGAATGAAACGCAGGCATCAAGTTGGGCTGCGACGTGGACAATGGATGTCCATGTCCTCTCCCTTCGCTTTTGCCCAACCCCTTGGTCGTCATCATGATCCAAGACGATGGTCCCGCTCTATGGGGCTAGTCCGAGGCCGTCTCGGGTTTAATTTATAACGAACCAGGCCATAATTGGTATCGTTTTGAGGAAGTTGACATGTTGAATCTGGAAGTTAATTGAGGAGAGCAGTCTTCTCAAACCGAACAGTACAGTCTGCACTCGACATTCCTTCCCCAAATTACCCCCCTTGACGTCCTATCCTTGTTGGCGTCGTTGCATGGCGAGACGTCGAAATTGAACCTCGCGTTCGCCGCGACCCAGGCTCTCACTTGTTAGTTAGGGAATGAACCATAATGAGACACTTGTCATTCGGACCCTCTCTTGTCATCCTTGTTTGATACTGAGCCAGAGTAGGTACCCACCAGTGAGTGACCAGACAACGTCAAGCTGCTGCTCTTCAGAAACAATGGAGGCAAGAGAAGGCGGCCATTCTCAACACCATTGTCCACCGCCCTTGTTTCCGGCACCGCGGAAGTGGCGGCCGACTTTTGTCGTGAGGGACAGATGAATACATACCCGGATTGGTATCCCAGCTCACTAGCATGGGGATATGTAGCTTTCAGTAGGTCGACTCCAGGATAGAGTTGGTACGTGCATACGAAGTACATACAATATACTATGTACTATGTACATAGCCGAGGAGGACAATTCTTGCCAGCAGCGGACCCCGTGTCTACGATGCAGTGGACTTCATCGGCCTTGACCCTGCCAGTTTACGTGAGACTGAATCCCGGTATGGAGGCAGGGGAAGGGGTGACACATTTCTCAGCAGCGATCTGAACCAACAAGGCGGAGTACGGGGAACAGCTTGTAAACAATTGGAAAGAAACTCGTAAATCACGATTGCATGGTTTCAGGCTGTCGGGCTGCCGCGGGGGTACATACCTAGCGGCGACGCAAGGAAAAAGCAAAAACACCAGAAACGCCAAAAGAAACAAGAACGAAAAGAAAGAAAATGGAGAATTAAAAGGGTCACTGTGAATCTTCGAAAGGAGATGGCAAGGGGGACCGCAGCATCCCAGATTTGTACATACTCCTGGCACAAACGCCAATCCATCAACGTTGCATGGTGTTGCATGATGCTGCAACAAACCCTGACCAACCAACCCTTAGGTACCTAAAAGCCACACCCTTGCCAGGATGTGGCAAAGCAGGGGCTGATCCGCAGCATTGGAACATGCATGCACTCGTGTGGTGTTTCATCTTTTTCGCGCGGAGCGAGCTGATGAAACCGACAGCGTATTGTTCGGCGGTCGCTGCCTTGTCCCTTGTCCACCGCCACATCTCCCTGTGAATCCATCAACGATATTAGGTACGCATCCCACGCAATCCCCCTCAATCCCTCGCATCTCGCCGCATAGTCAATTAACGGCAAAGCGGGAGGTTGATTGTGAGCCCCCCATGCAGGTCTTTCTCATCGCGCCAATAGAGTGCCGTGATTGGTTTGTCGTTCGGGCCAAGAACTATCGCATGCAGGTATGTACCTACGTAACTTGGGCCTCGTATCGTCTTTGGTCCAGAGTTTGGCTTTGCTCCATCAACTTTCCCTTCTCGAGCTCGGAGCTTCTGCCCATTTGTCCAGCTGGTTGGGATGATTGTCTGCTGCTCCAAGCTCGTCCAATACCTATGACTGTTTGGAATGCAGCCAGGCACGAGACCTTGGCTGAGGGGATGGCCATTGGTAAACGCATGGGATGGGATGCGAAAAGGAGAGGGACTTGATCGAATGACTTTTATGGATAGGTAGTTGCCCAGCGTCTTCTGTAGTCTGTAGATATGTACCTGTATACCGGTAGATCACATCTGTCCTGGAGGTTGCATGACCTTGCACAGGTGAATACGATTCACGAATGCGCAGTATAACAAGGTATGTACATAGCACTTTAGCTTTGAAAATACATACAAGCCCAAACATGGGTACCAAGAGAACATGGAATATGTTGAGCCGTGAAAGCCGTGAAAGATGTTGAAACAAACGCTTTGGCGATGCGCATATCACATTGATGATCGCTCCAGACCCCCAACCGATTGAGTTGCATCTCAGCACGGCTTTACTACTATCCTCTTTTGTTATAGATTCTCGTAGGAGAGATCGCGTCCACAGCGCGGGAGAGTTTTGTGTAGCTCACTCTACTCGTATAGCATGCCTGCACCACAAGCTCAACAGACGCAACATGTTGCACACGTTCCCGTGTCCCTTTCAAATGGTCAGTGCAAGAGCCCTTGGGAAACTACACTTCAGCTTAAATGCTGGGCATCTTTACAGTGAAATCAGGATTCCGCAGTACTGCCCCTCCGCACTCACTGCGAAGCACATCATCACCTGGCAACGCCAGATCTGCATAGCCCTTCCAGAGTTCTCAACATGACAATTGGTAAACTCGACTGGGTTTTCTCACCCTGCTCCTCGGCCAGGAGACTATAATTTGAGGCACAAGTGCCGTGGACAGGCCAGATCTGCTAAAAAAGACTACTGTAAAGGTGACTGATTGTCTTTCTTTCTTTGTGCGCCATGAAGTCAACTCAACGCAAAATGATGTGCCCATCCTTCTTGATATGCCAAGTACGCCAAATGACAAAAACAGTGCAACATGCTCATTTGTCCATCATTCTCTTCACCTTATCCAGCAAGATGCTGCTCTCCCGGCCCAGCTTCTTCTTGCCATCTCTTCCCACAGTCTTGGCCATGGCTTTCTTGAACTTTTGTCTGTCCGCTATCTTCCTCTCTCTTTCTTCCCCCCTCCGCTGCATCTCCATTCGCCGCTGCTCTTCCTCCTTCCTCTTCTCCTCAGCCTTGGATAATTGTTTGTCGTAGTAGCCCGGCCGCCTGGTGCGTCGTCTTGAGCCATCGCGTGTCGTGGCGGTGGCGCTGGAAGCCGTGGCACCGACCTGTGCCATATCTTCGTCTTTGAGCATCAGCTCGCGAGTGGGGTGCATCTTCTCTTGGGGCTCTTCTTGGGCGCCCTCTCCTTTTCTTCCAGTATCACCGCCTTGATCTCTGCCGCCATCATCTGCATCGTCGTCGTCGACATTCTTGTCTGTGGCGGATTGCTGCTTGGTCTGTTCGCGAGACTTGATCTTGGCGTATTCTTTCTTCACTTTGGCCTTGTGTATCAAGTCCTTCTTGATTTTGGTAACTGATTCATTGTAAGACGATCAGTAAGCTTCTTCTCTTCCCGCGGCTCGTTCATTCCTCGTGAAACGCATGCGGCGCGATAAAGTATGAAAATGTATGTGTATCAAAACTAGAAGTATATTCGCAAACCTTTCCGCCGCCATGGCCCATCTGGTAGATTGTCTGGGCCGACCCTGAATCCTCTTTTGGCCTTTTTAGATGCTGCTTCCGACTCCGCAGAGTCAATTGGTCTCTTCGAAGCCATCTCCGGACGCTCTCTCTTATTAATTCGTGTGCTACGCACGGCACGGGTCGTAGCAAGGGTTTCACCTTGCGAGCGTCACTCTCTTCCGGAGCAGTCAGGGCTGCCAAAAGTCTGTCGCTTAAGGCGCGGAGTAGGATGGCTCGTTACGAAACAGTTGTGGAGCAGGCGGAATGCTTATGTGCATTTATCGACAATGGAAAAGACTTGATGTGGTCCACAAGCGCATGAGACGTCGCAGCGCTGATGGGAGAGGGTCGCAGCCTCGCAGATATCGGGATGCGGAAGTCGGACTCCCGCGTCAAAGGAGCATCACGAGGCGCCGAAAATTTCAAACGCGGTTGGCTGGACGTGGATGTCACTGTTGCTACAGCGGATCCACCACGGAAGGTGCCACACAGCCGCCTCCATGACACTGGTGACTGGATTGGCGATGACTGTGTCTGGATCCACAATTACCTGTGGCCGCCTACACCGTTCTCGGCCCGGCCATCAGTCATCACCACCTCGACTCACGAGTGACCACAGAGAGCCACTTCGCTGTCTTGTTCATTACTGCGTCGATTTGGAGATAATTTGTGGCCAGCCACTCGCTTTGAGCTGTTTGATTCTGGATTTCACGACGTCTGATCGCTCCCTGTTCCATGTTCTTTGTCCACTCGGTGCAAACTCGCAACGCTCACGACTGTGCTGATCCCACTAATAAGACCGTCGATCTGATTGATCTTCAACGGTCTCGGCTTCGTTGGGCTTCTGATATTTGTGTACTCGCTGCTATCACTTCCCTTGAACTGCATTCCGGCCCTGTTACTTCCCTTCCCATACACAACGACAAGATTTATCAGTTCTGTTCGTCATCAAGCGGCTTACGTCACTGCCTTTACGCCGCCTTCCGATGAGCAATTTCTCGGCCATCTTGTTCCCTGGCGCCCTATCGGACTGCTTTGTCCTGACACGGGTCAGTGAACCACGGCCTAGTTCTGAGCTGTGGTTCTTCTACTTTTCCTGAAACACCATGCCCATGTTGCAAGATGGTCTTGAAAACAAGAACCGTCATTCTGTTTGTCCAGATCGTCCAGGTCATCCACAGTTCCCGGCACGAATGAGGCGCATAGAAAAGCCCAAAAAAGATTCTTCCATGCTAAGGCGGCTTTCCGAAGTGAGCTTGCCGGCAGAACTATGCGATGGCCCAGTTTCCGATAGTCCAAGCCGTCCTCCAACGCCCAAACCCGAGGACGATGCGGCGACTTCTTGTCGCGCAGAACTTATAGAGAGGTTAAAAAGAGGAGAGAGCCCAACTTGGATACCAAGTCGCCATGTGAGTACGATTCTTCAGTGTGGAAGCTTGTCATTCCCATTCCCAGTACCCAAAGGTGGTCTATTTTTGTAACGACCATATCTAACTTGTTGCTTTTCTACTGATAGCTTGAATCTCTATTACAAGTGGGTGATGGCTCCCCTGGACTTCGCACTTTACCCGAGCCGCCGCAGCTACTGCATTCAGTCCAAGTCGCGTCTGATAAAGTCGACAAGAGAATTCTGACTCCGGTGGAGGACCGGCTTCGAGAAGGGCTGGAAATCGAACGCCCGAGGTCGGCGTTGCACAGTGGTGATTTCACAAATAGTCGGGAGGAAGAGGAACGACGAGCGGTACGGGCCAGTGAGCGACTCGAGAGCCGGCTGGGAACTGAGCTTCCCTGGGTCGGGACATCGTCACCCCAAGACTTGGCCCAATTTCGGTTTGAGAGGAAGAATTTGCCCCTTGGAGAAACTACAAGCTTCCAATCGATCCCGGTCTCTCCCTTATCCTCGTCATACTCATCAAGTTTTGCGTATTTTCCACCTACAAGCCCACTGGTTCAATCAGAAAGCAATGATGAAGTCGCTTTTGGGATGGGTACTTCTGGCGTTGGAGACTTGTCGTCGAGAGAATTTGACCGGAGACTACAAGCACTCGACCCCTTCACTTCGACGCACTGTACTCCGACTTCATCTCGAGCAGCTGCTGGCAGCCCTCAGTTCCCCTTGGCCCGTCACTATCGCGAACCATATCAAGCTCATCAACCGAGGAGATCGTTGACAACAACCCCAAGCTTTTTTCTATCGGGGACACCTACCCACCAGTCGCCGTCATTATTTCGCACAAGACGACCGTCACTTGGCTCGGATTCGTCTTCAATGCAGCATGCATCCATGGTTGGCTCCTATGAGGAGAGCATTCTACGAGGTCGCATGTCAACAAATCCTTCCAAGCCATTTGACTTCCTCGCGCAAATAGGCGTTCTAGGTAGAGGCAGCTGCAAGCCAAGTATGCGCTGTCCGGCGCATGTCACACTCTCGTTTCCTGCCGTCTATTACAGCTACAGCAGTACCTCGCATAGTAGATCGTCTTCCAATGACGGGCCGAGCCCATACGTCGGGCAAATCGACCTGGAAAACGGACTGCCCAACCTGGAAGAAGAGCCGAGGTCAAAACGCAAAGCACATGGCCGGTACATGAATCGAAAATCTAGGGAAAACCACGACGAGGCTCTGAAGCCCGATTCGGACCTGGATGATCGGCCAAGACCACCATTTCGGGCCAAACGGCGGATGGGCTCTCCTCGTGCACCCCCCGGAGGCAGCTACCGCATTCCAGAAATCGGGCAGATCCAAATCATCATCAAGAATCAGAACAAGACGGCCGTGAAGCTGTTTCTCCTGCCGTACGACCTTACAGGCATGCCGCCGGGCACCAAGACTTTCGTACGGCAAAAAAGCTACTCGGCAGGGCCCATCGTCGACAACTTGCCAAAGTCTCGCGAGAATGATGCACAAGGCCGGCCCATGCTCCGCTATCTGGTCCATCTGCACATATGCTGTCCTTCAAAGGGACGGTTCTATCTATATAAATCCATTCGCGTCGTCTTTGCCAACCGCGTGCCCGACGGCAAAGAAAAACTCCGCAATGAGACAACGTGGCCGGAGCCACGCTTCACCCCGTACAAGCCAATCCGTCTCATGGTCCCTCCTCCGCCATCTTCCGGCCCGGGCGCCATGCTCGCTCTCGACAATGCCTTCCGACGGCGTAGTCTCGGCGTATCCTTTGGTGCAGCATCCTCTCGCGACTTGGACATGACCGATGGGCTCGATTCCACACTGATCGTCAGCGGTGCCGGCAATACACTCCCCGTTGACCCCATCCCGTTTAGGATGCTGAGCCAGAATCAGCCTCGCGAAAGCGAGGGCAGTGACTCTGTCGATGTTGGGTCTTCAGACTCACTACAGGACACCACCGCTAGTCGGCCATTCAGCAGGGACTCTACAAGCATGGACGTCAGCAGCGGCATGCTGCCGCCGTCGACCTATGAGAAACTCAACAAAGGGGACTTGGGGTACGGCGGGAGCGCGTTTGCTACCCACTTCACCGCAGCGTCTAATGGTCTCGGCGTCACAGAAGGGCTATTATCCCAACGTCTGCGTTCTCTTGGTGTTAGTAAACCATCGCCACCGGGATCAACCGAGGATTTCGCCTGAAGAACCTGACCGAGGTGAGCATACATGTCGTACTGTCTCACCCTTTACTCTTCTGGATAACCAAATCGCCACTCAGGACTTACTGCTATTCATAGAAGGGGAATGTAAGAGGACATCACAATCTAGGGCGGAGAATATAGTTGAGCGTAGAATTAGGATTGCATATAACTTGAAACGATTTATTCAGATCTGGATCCGGGTGTTGATTGGAGATTATGTACTTCGTGAGTCACGTTTCCTGCCGGCAAGCGCGGATACTTCTTCCGGTGTGGAC
Source organism: Claviceps capensis (assembly GCA_018360045.1). NCBI lineage: Eukaryota > Fungi > Ascomycota > Sordariomycetes > Hypocreales > Clavicipitaceae > Claviceps > Claviceps capensis. The sequence continues at coordinate 83,013 of SRPN01000029.1, read as the reverse complement.
TCCTAGTTTCATACCCCAATCCGGAGTAAATGTTCAAGGCAGCATACATGAGCCGCTACGTAGTAGACAGCAACGCAATTGGCATGAAACCTCTTGTAATGGACTTGGTACCGCGTCTCTAGATTCCCATCCCATCTCTTGAGCTATGACTGCGTCTCACAGTTCACTGGTGATTTGCAATATGGACACAGTTTCATTGTCGTGACTTCACAGAGCATACTGCGCCAAGGCAGATGCCGCGTAGGAATATGGTCACACCAAGTTCGGTGGCCGAGGTCTGTGGATGTCGATAAGTCAAGAGTCAAAACGTAAATTGACGGCGGATCTGTCATGACCACTCTCATCTCATGAGGGACAGGAGCACTGATCGCAGTGCCGTTGATACAATCACTGCATGCGTATAGAATCCATGGTTGGCAATCGAGGAGTCACGTTTGTAACATGACGACTCTGTAGTTCTTGAGGAAACGAAACCTGCAAGCATCAAGTATCAACATGGAAGGAAGATACATGTAGCCACACATTTTCTCTGCACCACGTACCTATCCCACCACAGGCACCACACACGACGCACGTTTGCCTCCCTGACAAAAGACGGGTATATCCAACGAAAGGCATCACGCCCCATACTAGATAAGAGCATCTTTGATTCACACAATGAACACGCCCTCGATAAACATAAAATACATGTACAATACACTCTTCGTAGAGAGTTGAATTACATTGGTGGCATACATATGCAACAATGAAACAAGAACCTTCAAACAAAATGCCGCCGACTCTCTTCATTCCCCCTTATTTTTTCCGCGCTGCCTCTTCCACAACAGGACATCCAATACCATCGTCTCCCGTTGACTGATGGGCCTAGTTTTAATAGCCGCCTTTGGTCCCTGGCTCTGCCGTTTTTCTTTGTCTCGTTCCTCGCCTACATCTTGGTCCTTGTTTTTCTCCATGATGACGTGGAAGGGACTGTGGGTTATGCTGTCCCCATTCAACTGCATCTCCAGCTGTACGTCGAGGGCGTTTCGCATAGCCTGCAGCTCGTCATAGGACAGAGGCGCGAGCAGGCCATCCATGGCCTTTTCCAAACTCTCGTATCGGGGGAAGACCCACGTTGCGGCGAGGTGTTCGTAGTCGGTTGTGATGAAGGCACGATGGAGCTTGGGGTGGCGCCGTTCAATGGCCTGGAGCTGCGAGGCTATGCTATCGGATAGGGCGGCGCGCTTGCGGAACTCGAGCCATTCTTTTTGGAGGCTCAAGATGGTGGTAGCGTAGGGGGCTAGGGCGCGATTGTCTTTTACGAAGCCATGTCTCCTCATAAGCCGGCTGTTTTCGTCGTTTTGGGACCAACCGGACCAGTTATCCATGAGGTGGTGCTCGCACAACTCCATGGCGCGTTCCCAATGACCCAGCCCGGGGAGGAGGTGGATCGCACGGTTCCAGTTGACGCCCGTGAGTTTGAACCCGCTGTCGAGGACTTGTTCGATTGTCCGAAGTAGACCGGCCCCGTCACGATCTTCATTAAAGGCTTGCATGATTACGTCAAGCGGCCGTGCGAGATCGTACTGATACGCAGGAGAGATGCCGACTCCTGAGGCATGCGTTCCCCTGATCATGGCTCCCTCGAACGTCTGCACCCACAGTTCGTAGACTCCGCTGGCATTGTTGTCTTGTAAATATCCAGTCATCAACGCCGACACGATTTCGGGCGGCAAGGAACTGTTTTCGCTGTGTTCTGGAAAGGCCTCCACGTACGCCGACATGACTGTTTCAACATCCGTATACCTCCGTTGTTGAAGGAGCAACTTTAGCGCTCGTCCAACATCGGCGGTTCGTTTCTTGACTTCCAACAATGCACTTGGCGTTTTCCACTGAGAGGCATCCGCAGCCTTTGAGTCGGCAGCGTCTGCCTCGTTCTTTGCGGACGCCAGCATGGCAAGCACGTGGTCTCGAAGTTCATCTGAGAGCCTTTTGGTCCTTGCTGCCAGTGGCTGCCGGCGAAAGGCCGTCAACGCAACTGACACATGAGCTTTGAGAGGCACTTCCATACCCGCAGATCGCATACTAAACATTATCTTTGTGACCAGGCTTATCCGTCCTAGACGCACCGCACCAGTCATGACCACAGCAAAGTGCTCCGCCCCAACGGGAAAGACACCGTTGCTACGCGCGCTCTCGAGCAGCTCGAATGCCAGCTCTACCTGACCAACATGAACCATGGCCCCCAGAAGAAACTCGGCCGTTTGGTGGTCCCAGTCGACGCCGTGGTCCATCATGGATTTGAGTAGGTCGTAGCACTTGTGCAGATCACCCTTCTGGCCATTGAAGTAGAGAAGCTGATTCCACACAACAGGACTGGTCGCACTTCGTTTTGAGAATTCGACACAGATCTTTAAGGCGTCTTCTAGGCGATCATTGTGACAGTACGCTGTAACCAAAGCAAGTGCCATTTCCCTCGAAATTGCAATTCTGTCGTTTTGCGACTGGTCGAAAAAGTCGATAACAGTAGCCAGATCCCCTCGTCTGGCTGCCAAGGCCATCACCTGTGCGTAGGTAAAGGCATCTGGTTTGTGTTTCTGCTTCAAGTCGTTGAAGCACTGCAGCGCACGGGTATAGTCGCCAACCTTTGTGTAGCTTTTGAGCAGGGTATTCCAACTATCGATGTCGGGCGTGACTTTATACGTCTCAACCATGGTTGTGAACTCTTTCTCGGCGCCTGCAACGTCGCCTGTTCGTGCAAAGGCATTCAATGTGCTTCGGAAACCGAGCGTCTGCGTCACGACTTCCGGAAATTTTGTGGAGTATCGGGTCCAAAGAGCCTGAACGGCGCTTGTGTCACCGCACGCTGAGTAGAACTTCAAGTATTTCTCATAGCCCCATTGGTCCAGATCTCCCCAGCTCTGATGCCAGTCGCGGTAGACTTCAGCTAAGCCTTTGGGATCTGTAGGGTAGTAGAAGTCGAACAAGTCGCGCAGGATGTCGACAGGCGTCTGAGCGCCATCGATTTTGCGGTAATCCGTGTAGATTTCCGGCAGAAGAATAAGTCCAGATCTCGGCTCAAGCCCTTCCTTCCAACGCTCCAGCAGTAGACCTAAATAATCTTGGTATAGCTCTGGATTCTGCCATATGAGGAGGACGGATTTTGCCATCTTTGGCGAGCACGGTTGTCGCAGTGCTCGTTGAGCGAGCCAGCGGCGAAGAGCTTCAAGACCACGTCTCGAATCTGGGTACAAATTCATGGATTTTACAGCCTCCGCCGCTTTGGCCTCCAAGTATTGCTCAAAGGCAAAATACAAGACCGCGACGTCCGCATTTGTGGTGATCAATGGTGAAGAGTTCGTGTCTTCGTGCTTCGGAAGGATGAACGATTTCTTTCGAATTGTAGAGAACCTCTCCAGCCAAGTCTTCAGGACTATCGTCCAGTCTTTTTTAATTGCCGCAGTCTCCAACAGAAGTTGAAACCCCCGTTCTAAATGCCACGAGGGAAGTCCCATTCTGTAAAGTTCCAGAGCGGCCGTCAAATCTCCGGCTCGCAAATGCAAAGAAAAGGCAGAAACCTGTAATCTATGATCCCATAACTGAGTCGGAATTTGGTGGAGGATAGCTAGAGCTCGATTAACGTCGATCATGCTTTCGGACGTTGAAAGATACGCAACGACCGCGGATCCGACGTGCTGCTTCTGCTCCGGGTTCAACTTGGAGTATTCATGACACACATCTAAATAGAGCGCAGAGTTTGGTTTCGCGAGCATAGCCTTCAAGGAGCGCAAGTCTTCTTTCCACCCCCGTGGGTGGTGCTTAGGTGCCGCGGAGTCGGACTCGTCAAGGTTATGGAGAGCTGAATCGATAATCGACTGTGAAACGCCATCATGTCCAATCGCTCTCGCGTCACTCGCCGGAGCGGACTGCCTGTCCTGATCATCCCTGCGATCTCCCTCTTCGCCACCATGAGACGATGCTCCGACAGGCAATCCTCCATCCACAGCAGCCGAGCCTGAGACGAAATTTCTGGACCGAGCAGCATCGACCGACGTACTGCAGTCCTGAGGCCGTGGCAACGCCGGATAGAGCCGACGCAACACAGGATATGTCCCTCTCGGATACAAAAAGTCCAACATGAAGGCAGAACTCATGAGGCCAGTCTGCGGTGGGGAGTTCGCTTCGTTCGGGGGATCGACGTCCCTCTTCTTGCCTCTTCTCCAAGATGGCCAGGACGTAGAAAGCTCGATTGCCGAGGCGCCATGCTGCCAAAAGCCCGAGTGGAGAATTTTACATCGTTTCGGTATTTCGCCTGATTTGGAGAGTACACGCTGGAAACTGCAAGACTCCAGGCTGGCGGCGGTTCTTTCCAGCATCAGAGGTGATAGGGCAGCAGCCGAGAGCACGTCCAAGCTGATTCGAGTCGGATTGGCATGCCCGCGGCTCACACAGGTTCGATGCCGTAGCTGATTAAGATGGTCGCGTGGCGCTTATCATTACGAGGACAATGATGAAGTGATCCGAGACTGAGTGATCTGCGAAAGAAGTGGAAAAGTATTCAGCACTGAAACAAGATCAAGTCTATCTCTGTTTCTTTGTTGTCGACTCTTTCGTGCGGCCAGGAGCGGCGGCTGCAGGGTCGATCGGGCGAGCAATAATCAACGATCGTCGAACGGCTTTTTGATGTGAGGCGAAAAAAAGTTGATGAATAGGCTAGAGCTCCTTGTCTGTGGCTGTACGTCGGCCCGGTACGCGCCTCATGCATTTGCTATTGCCATTTTCATTGGGAAAGAGCCCCACCTATAAAATTGGGAACGTCCAATCATCAAATAACGCGACACCTGAGACCTCCATTCACGGAACATAAAGCGCCTTTCTAGGTATGTATGTAGATGGAATCCGTATTAGAGTGCCTAAATAACTTAGTCAAACCTAGAATGCAACATTCGTTCTTGAGCTGGTTTAGTTGAAGGCGCGTCGTCGCGTCTAGGTAGCACGGAAGAATGGTATGTATCATTACAGGAGATTTGAGCGTCCAATCTGTATATTCCCAGAAGTCCCAAGATCTACTTTCGACGGTACCTCTTTTGTTTGCACCTCGAGCATGAGTCTTCATTCTTTTCTTCCGCGGTACAAACCCGACGGTCCTGAATTCCTTGGTGTGTCGCGCGTGTGGTTAGTCTCTCTTTGCAGAAAGTGTGGCGTGAGCACATGCATTGCGGAGAGTGCACGGCGAGTTGCCTGTTACAGTACCTAGCTGGCAAGCGGGATAGGTAGGCCATAACTCTACTCAATTATGTAGGTGACACTTCATGGTCATTTCATTCGTAATCAAATCGTTCGTCCCTTTGATACACTACCTATGCCTGTATTTCTCAGGTAGGTTGCATCCAGAAGCGCTCACTATCTTGTCATTGCGATTGCCGTCACCCAGTTGTATGACACGCCGTAACGACGACATTTGCAGGCTCGATGCTACGCTGGCTCTCAGTGGTGTGGCTCAAAGATGAATCGTACAACCTCGTACCTATTGTGGCACTACGGCAACCGTTCGAAAAAGACTCGATGGAGTAATTCCGGGGTGGTGAACAAGTCCGTCAAGGCTGCAGTAAGCTCAATAAGAACTTCTTGGCAAGCCTATGTAACGGGAAGTGCGAATGTGGCCGTTCCCTGTGATACCTTCGACCCGACGCCGTGCCATTGGAGTGGCTGAGTTAGCAGCAATGGCCAAGCTCCAATCTCTGAGCTCAATGGCGATGTGCCTCGTTTTTGACTGCGCGAGACACGCACATCATAACTCCTCCTTCGGGACGTTCTGGGACGTTCAGGGACTACTGTATTGTGCACACTATTGACGAACTTAAGCCACTTGTTGGCGAGTTACATATCCGGCACGAGACCAACATGGATCATTTGAGTCACAGCAACAGGAAGTATGTGGAGACTTGATGGAATGTTTCAGGCCGGTTATCCTATGTACATACATACATAGTTATGTATGTATCTAGGTAGCTTAGGGAAATTCAATTTCGAGACGCGACTCGCGCAACTCACTAGCGCCGGCATTTCCACCACCAAGAACACAAGGCAACCATGGAGGTGCGTGTTAGGACGGGGAAAACAAAGCGTCTGCTGTGAATGCAACTCCAATACGTGGCCAACCTTGCGCGATAGGATCAGACAGAGAGAAAGGAGCTATTTTTTTGATGGAAACTTGGGTAGAAAAAAAAAAGAAAAAAAAAGAAAGAGTACGCCTGCCTTCATGTGCAAAAAAAAAGAGTACGCCTGCCTTCATGTGCAATCATTGCCTTGCTTGCTGCTGAAATCCACATGAAGTATTCTGAAGTAGTCATTCGGAGTCGAGTCCCGCATATTCTTTCCTCCTTTGTTCTGTTTGCAAAAAGAAGGAGGACGAATGGCTTCCTAGTATCGAGTACACTCGTCACAGTATATCATACAACTTTGGCACACTCGTTGTGGTCCGGGGGAGGTGTTTCTGTAGGTGTGGCGGGGTATCATATGCATGATCGGATGGATGCTGTGGAATCCTGCACCTCCACAGGAAAGACCTCAATTCTCAGTAGTGAGAGAACATCAGGGGAATGCACTGGCTCGTGGTCCCGTCGAGGCTTGTGGCTTCGGCTTCTTGCCCGTTGTCGACGTCGAACAGCTCGACCGGTAGGTGAGGCGGTGCGAGACGGGCAGTGCTCTCGACGAGCCCGTCGTAGTTGGCAGTACAGTACTAGCTGGCTGGTGGATGGCCTCAGAGATGTAGGAGAGGCATTGCGAGAATGCAGCTGGATGGGCGATGTGGCCCGTCGCGGCGATCTTCCTCTAAATGTGCTCGACTCGTCAGGTTGAAGGGACTTTGGCCTTGTGGTTCTAGAGAGGCTCCGAGATCTCTTGCGCCCCCTAGAAACATCGTCCACGATGACAGAGACTTTAATGTCTCGAAGAGAGTCGGCAATCTCAGTAGGAGGCGACATTTTATGCGTTGACGAGAAGAGACTGGGTGCCAGGTGGTTGCAGAAGAAGGGGGACTGCCCTGTCTGTCTGTGGTGTCCAAGTACAGTAGATATGTACGGAGTATGTACCTATAATGGCTGCTAAGGTGGTGGTGCTAGGTGGACGCTAAGGTGATCGTGTGATCTGGTACCGGGGATCGAAGCGCACCAATTTTTTGACAGTAGGGCCTAGCTAGCGAGAGGCACAGAGGATATGGCCAAGAAAAAGGATGAGTCTTCAAGAGCCGATCAATGAATATGTAGATGAGAATGAGATGATGGACGAGGCGATGGGATTATATGTACACCAAGAAGCGAGACACGGGTTAACGCAGGGAGAAGCCGAGAGGAGCGGGCATTGACCTCCATTGACCTCCATTGATTGGCACTCGGCAACTCCCAGAGTCCCGACTCGAGCGCCCCGTGCATGCGCTGTTGCGTCTCGTCTCACGTGCGCAAAGCTACAAAATTTGTCCAAAGCAACACGCAACGGCGTCCGTAGCTACTACATAGCTGCAAGCCACGACATTGCATCAGCCCACTTCGGCTTGCCGCCTCTGGAATTCACTTAACGTCATGAGAATGAATTTATGCTGAGATTCTAGATTGGTCCGTGTTGCCCAATTGGCTGCCATGTATTCCACATTGTTACATGCCGCTTGAAACAACGTGTAAGACTGGTTGTACATGTAGCTGTTGCGTTACGACGCGACATGTTGCCCGTGCCACATTCCTCACGAACGATGATTATTATACCCCCCCCCCCCCCCCCCCTTCTCCCGTACTCACGCCATACATGTGCCGAGCCGTACGCCATGGAAAGAAGAAGCATGAAAGTAAACAAGACCGACTTGACTTCACAAATCACTACGACACGTCACACAGGCTTGGACGACGCGAGGCCCCTCAATTCTTCCCATTCCCACTCCGTCATGCCGAAATCCAGCTCATCGTACCAAGCCCTGTCGAAGTAAATAGTCTCTTTCTTCCTGCCTTGGAGCCTGAAGCCGATGCTCTGATATAGATGGATGCCCCTCAGATTGTAGCTCGAGGCGGCCAAGGACACCGTATGAAGACCAGCATGCCTAAAAGCCCAGTCGACCATCCAGTTAATGGCTTCTCGGCCGTAGCCTTTGCACTGATATTGCTTAGCAAGCGTGATGCCCATCTGCGCCGTGCGATGTTGTGCTGTCTGGGCATTTGTGCTACCACCCCTCAGACACATGGTCCCCACGATAGTGTTCTGTTGGATGGCGCGCTTGGTCTTGCCATCGTCGTCCTGATTCGTCGTCATCCCGTCAACTCCGACTGGCGCATTTCCTCCCCCATCAACGCCCTCTCGCAGACAGATGGCTACTCCTAGGAGGGCATTGCTCAACGCCTTCAGGTGCGCTTTAATGTCCTCCTCTCCTCGCGGTCCCAGAACCTGACTGGAGGCCAGGGCCAATACAACGGGGTCCTGCTCAACCTGCGGGAGGAACGCCTTGATAGCCTCGTTGTTTTCATCAATCTTGATGAATTCCAGACGCTCGGTGCGCCAAGCATTAACGATGTGGAAGGTGGAGTAGTCAACATCGCACGGAGTTGTTGAATTGATTAGCACCGACATGATGCACTCGCGTACAGAACGAAGTTTCGACGATTTAGGTCACCCGTGGTCCTGAAAGAATGCTAGCCAGCAACGTAATCTTGGGCGTCTGGTCAGCGATTCTGCACAATCAGAAATGATGGAGGTGTGGGGAGGACGCAAAACAGTAAAGACCCTCTCAGAAGACACAAAAGGAGATATGTAAAGCAGACGACAAGAACAGCAATCCAAACAGGATTAGAGGATCAACTCTCAAAGAAAAGACACGAACCGGGCTGAGTTGAATATCTTATGCTAAAGCGAAGAAAAACAATAGAGGGAACTATATGCATGAAGGTTCGGTTCGATACCTCAGAAGAAAGAGCAGCGAATAGCAAGCGAGGTTGCCCGCGTAAGCTGCAGCGCACCACGGGTCAAAAGAAGGAAGCGATCAAGAGTAAACCCCGTTTTCCTCAATCCAGGATACCTAGAGATGCGAATACCTTCTTCTTGAGACGGTGGATTTGATTCCTACTCCTCTGCATTATAATGCCAGAACACCATATTCGGTCAACATCGGATCCGCCAGTAAACAGATAAAGACGCTATAGACAATCGACACGGGATTGAGTCACCCGGTTTTAGTCTGGGCTCGGCACCGTGTGGCGTGTCGCCGACTCGCCGGTTGACTCATCCCGAGCGACGGCAAGTCTTTACGGAATAATGGAGTAGTCGAGGCGGATCTGAAGAAAGCTCTCAATAGAAACAGGCCAGTCTGCTTGCAATTATGTAATTGAATGCTTGACTCAGACGCCTGGTCTGATCGCAGTTCCAATCGCTCATGCAATGCGAAGTTGAAACAACTTGAAGTTTTTGCGTAATTTAGTCCCGCAGGTCGGAGGGTGCCGATTTGGCCCACTAATTAGGCGGATACCTGGCCCCAGACCAAGTCATCAAACGTCACAAGCTTGCCGCGACGCATCACGACTAGCCTCCACCAGGTCACTCCTATTCCCTCTTCTCCTCGCCAATCCTCCGCGGCACTCTCTGGTGCTTGTGCTGTCCACGCCCTCCGATCAAGTAAACGCCGTTGCCGCTAATTATTTTACCTACTATCAAAGCGTCCTATCAGTAATTTCCGAAAGTCGACGTGTCCTTTCCATCCTGTCGCGGCTGCGATGGCCCAGAACCTAAAATCCTAAACATTACCACCTCCTATCACGAATCATGCCTCGCGACCGCCCCCCTACCACTGGCTACGAACGCCTGACCCAAGCCGACCTTAGTGACTCCGACGATGATCTTACTCAAAACTCAGCTCCGTTACAGTCCACCTCTCCGGCTCGCTTCGCACCCATTACCCAACAGCCTAAACAATGCTCAGGTCTCGTCAGTCCCAAGGCCCACGGGCAGCGGCCCAAGCTTCACAAACGTAGAGAAAGCTCCGGAGGTGTCGATATCAAAGCCATAAACGCTCGATTAGAACGATGGGCCGACGAAATAACCTCCAAGTTCAAACGCACGAGGGGGAAAAATATATTGGGTGAAGAGGAACGCCTCGAGATTCATCACTCAGTCTTTCAGCCTCCCGAGGGCGTGAGGCCTGTCACGGCCGAGCTTCTGTCTGAAGACCAGCCGGGCTCCATGACACGTGCTCAATTCGAAACCATTGTCGATAGCGTTAGACTGGCAATTCGACAGGAAGTCCATCCGAGCATGATCTCACAGGGTAGCTCGGGAAGCTATTTTGCAAGGGACCCGGACGGCAAGATTGTTGGCGTCTTCAAACCAAAAGATGAGGAGCCCTATGCGGCGGGTAATCCCAAGTGGAATAAATGGATACACAGGAATCTCTTTCCTTGCTGTTTTGGCCGAGCATGGTAAGTTCTTGACTGCCCTCTCCAATGAGCTACATCATGATGAAACATCAAACAAACTTTGGCTGGGTGCTTATTATCTTCTTCCTCTTATTTGTTAGTCTTATTCCGAATTTGTCTTATGTCAGTGAAGCTGCGGCCTACGTACTTGATCATCAGCTTCGCACCAACTTGGTTCCTTATACAGATGTCGTCTGGTTATCATCAAAGTCATTTCATTACCCTTTCTGGGACCGACGCAGTTTTTACAGAAAGAAGAAGCAACTACCTCCCAAGCCTGGGAGTTTCCAAGTCTTTTTGAAAGGCTTTAAAGATGCAAATGTCTTTTTGCGGGAACATCCCTGGCCGGATCAGTACTGGGCCGGCTTCCGAACCAATGAGGCAACGCATCGAAATCGTAAAAGGCGTTGGAATGAAAGCTGTCGTCCTAGTACTTCAGGATCTCCAGAAAACGGCGACTCAAGCGACGATGAAGCCGCGGATGCTACGCAAGATGCTGGGGGGACTCCACGGTTTGTGTGGACCGAATCAATCAAGCAGTCTTTCAGGGAAGAGCTCGAAAAGCTCGTCATTCTCGATTACATCATGAGGAACACTGATCGCGGTCTAGACAATTGGATGATCAAAGTCGATTGGGAAGCGGGAAAGGTTTCTGTGGTTTCTGACGCGGTCCACTTGGACATGAGGGCATCCGACCACAATACCGATGACGAAAGCAGCCGGCCAAGACCCGTGCAACAAGAGCAAATGCCCCGGTCAAAAACGAGTGCATCATACCCTTACAGGAGTCAACGGCCCATGAAAGCGTCCTCTGGCAAGAAGATTCCAGCGCAAGAACCCGCCATCTCGATTGGAGCTATAGACAATTCATTATCATGGCCATGGAAGCATCCCGATGCTTGGCGAAGGTACGTCTTGGACCATACTCCTCCATACCCCTACATGCTCAACGATTCACTATGAATTACAACGCTAACAGGAGCTGTTTATGACAGCTTCCCCTTTGGCTGGCTGTTCCTCCCAGTCGATCTAATTGGCCGACCATTCTCCCAGAATACGAGAGATCACTTCCTACCTCTGCTTACATCCACCGCCTGGTGGGCGCAAACACAGATGGCGCTGAAGAGGGTCTTTCAAGTCGACGAAGATTTCCAAGAACGCATGTTTGCTAAACAAATCGCCGTGATGAAGGGCCAAGCCTGGAACGTGGTCGAGGCATTAAAATCACCAGACCACGGGCCTCTCGAACTCACAAGAAGAGCAAAAGTCTGTGTCTGGGACGATCTAGTCGACGTGCCTGTGGCGGTACCCATGCGTGCGACATCCTCAGAGATGCGTCGAAACTCGATTCTGGGAGATTCCATGGATGAGGCAGATATTGCCGGTTCTGCCACGGCCAACCAGGACACTACCAGCATCAGCATCAACATCAACAACACCGCCACCGCCACCATCTCCACGGACCTTCTCGGCCTACAGACTGCGCCCCCCGTGGAAATGCCCCGATCATCGCGCTTTGACGAAGTCTCCAGCTCTAGTCTTGACGAAGATGGCACGACGCGCTCCCGCTCTTCTCAAGAGCGAGGACGCTTGACGAACGGCGGCACAGATCGCAACGTCTCTGGCGGCAACGGTGCCGCGCCGTCGCGCACACAACTTAATGTGTATGAGCCACCTCGCCATGGAATCCGCCACCAGCGGCGATACTCGGTCCCTTCTCCTACAGGAGCAGTGCGGCAGGGTAACGGCAGTATTGCGCAGCAGCTGCATGGTGACTCGCAGGATGTGTACGAAGGGGATGATCTCGAGGGGGATCTGGGCTATGCGGCAGCGGAGGGCCAGATGGGGAATCGACGGAAAGTTATTGTCGAGCGGCTGGAGGCGGTCAAGAGCAGGAATCCTGTCTTTACTTGGTGCTAGGTAGGCATTGCGTCGGTCGTCTTTCGCGAGGCTTGTGGGGCAGAGCATAGCGGGATAAGTGGCCGTTGGGTGATGTAACAACTTCATAGCCAAGGGGGTTCATTGGTGATTCGTGCTCACTGCTACTTGCAGTGTAGAATGAGACGAAGCACTGGGTCTGAACTGATTCTGTTCCCGTTTCGGAGTTTTGCCTTACTTTTCTGGGATATTCGCGTTCCTTTCAAATTGCACGTAGCACATCCCGTCGGTCAGCGTACCGTTCATCGGATATCCAGACACTATACATAACGTGCCTCTCCACTCTGCGGCGTATCTTTTCTACAACTGCTCATTACGTTCAGTTCCCATTATGTTCATTTCGAGACAGCATTCATGTTCTAGCAAGCGGGTGCAGGACCTCTCAAAGAGCCTTCGTTGGTAGGAGTGGCGATATGTATGTAAATGCGATTCGACCCCACCCCGCGATTTGGTGGTATCTGTGGCGCTGCAGTCTTATAATGTCACCCATGACTATGAACAAAACCACCAAGTCAGCGTCAGTGAACATGGTGTGATGATGAAAGACACCATATGAAGATAGCACTGTATTCCTTCGGTTCGACCCAGTTTTAGCGCGGAACTATTATGCAAGATTATGGACACTGCCAAGAATCACAATGTTATATGTAATTGAGTAGAGCCAATAGTTTAGGTGGCCCAGGGGGGCCAAATAAGTTTATTAACTATCTACGAGCTATCCAATACTTACTACTTACACGTAGGAGCCCAGAATGAGAAAAGGAAAAAGTTACAGGCCACGAAATCCATCGACCATCTCTCCAACCAAAAGCCCCCCCAATATTGACCGCCCAATGGCATGCCCTGATCTCATTGTACAAGTGCCAAACCCCCCAAGACATCCCATAACGTCTCATCAGAAAGAATCCTCCAGAAAACAGATAAAGGCTCCTACAGAAAGTACATGACCAGGCTCACAATCCCGTGTTGCACACTATTTTTTGTGGCATCCTCGCCCATTTCTTGGCTTGCTTGCTGATCTCCCCCAGATCGACTCATTTTGTTTTGTTTCTTTTGTCTTGTATTTGTTTCGCATTTTATGCTTTTTTTTTGTTTGTTTGTTCGGTTGTTCTTTTTTTTATTCCTTTTTTTTGTGATTTTTTTTTGTGATTTGTTTTTGTGATTTTTTTTTTTGCATTTGAGTCGATCGTCTTTCATCAAGGGATGGATCAGTTAGCCACACTTCGTCTCCTCCAGAGAACATTCCATTACTAAAAACCGTCCCGGCTCATCCAAGAGCGCCCCTATTGCTTTCAAGTCTCGCAGTGTCCTGCCCGAGTCTTGATGTGAGGTAACACGGAAGTGATGACGCCGCGGCTGCCTCGGGTCTTTTACTCGCGCTGTTCGCGACAATCAAGTACGGGAGGCACCAGAGAAGGTCGCCTGCCGCTGATTGCGGGTGGTGATCAGATCACAAGACGAGTCATGATATTCGGTGTGGCCGGGTTGCTGTCTCTGCGAGCGTCTGTATACCGGAGAATACAGCTGCTTGTGGAAGTTTTTGCAGAGCAATGAGCATCCATTGGACTTGGCTCAACATGGCTTGTTCCATGAAGGCATCTCCGTTGAACCGGGGTGAGGCCCAAAGGTCGCTGTGGTATTGTTGGCTGGGGGTATTCATAAGATGCAAGGGGACAGACGCTTACTTGCCATGAACCATACCGAGTTCCATGGTAGCAGTCCCTCATCGAGGGATCATACTAGAATTTGCAGTGCGGACGAACCGCTTGCAAGGCGATCGAAGATTTACTTCTCGTTTAGCCGCAAAGGCTCACGGAATAGAGAAGGCCGAGTCCGCCATATTGGCGCAATGACAAGACCAAATAGACATGGTGGGAAGTGGTAGAAAAGGCGCAAGAACTAAACCTTCGCTCAGTCCAGGGACTTCCTAGAAAGAAAATGGAAGTTGTCAAAGGACAGCTTGGTAGCTCTGTATAGTAGCGCGAGATGGTATAAGAGTAAGAATGATGAGGTGTGGTTGTTTGTTGATGATGGTTCAAACAAGATGCCAGAAAAGAGGGAGCATGGCTCGATATATATACCCAAATCCTCGGCCTTCTCAACAGAGCTACCTACGCAGTAATGACTTGTTCACATCTGAAGCTGTTGAGACGTCTTTGCCCATATTTCCCGCCCATGAATACGATGTTTGCTCGACTACATGCTCGACAAGCGGCCGCGACAGCAAACATTGTGACGCAAAATCCCACCATACACGCCGCGCTGCGACGCACCATACGGTAGGTAGGCCCAGAGACAAAAGTCAAATAACGCAAGAATGACATGCGTGACATTGATAGGTGCGCTCTGGCTTTTGCATGTGCTCGACCTGATACGCACTATGGAGGCACATAGCAGGACGCAGGTAAGAACATGTCCTCAGCAGGATCTGAGTGGTCAGCATTGCACATGTGAAAGATGGAAAATGAGGGGGAATGTTTTGTTGGGATGGGGAAACGTTGCAAGGAAGGGTGGACTCAGACTGTCACTGGGTCGCGGGTATTGGTGGCTGACGCAGGGATGACAGCAACAAAAATGCAAGTAAGTGAGGGCATTGCGCAGAGTGGCCGAGGTGGCTATTCGTAAAGTCACATGGTGCAAAGCAGAATGAGACGCAACGGAACGACGCAGCTATGGGAGAATACGAGGTAGAGAATGAGGCAGAGTGCAGGACTTTGGAAACTTGCAGGTAATGCGACAAAATGCCAACCTACATATATAGCTGTAGGGAGGTTGTAGGCCGGACTTTCAACCCCCTGCTCAGGTACCCGTTTGATAAGTATTTCTATCAAAGTTACTTCTCGGCGCGTTGAAACTTGCCCTTTTCACCTATCGCAATTTGAAAGACGACTTCATGACGCGATAGCGGGCGTTTGGTGGTCTGCGGCCGGCAACGTCGCGCTGAATGCACTGAAGACAGCAAGAATACGAAGATCCCCTCATTCTCCCAGTGCGTCGACCTGCAGCTGCGCAGCGCCCGGGGCAAACAAGCCATTTGTTTGCTCCAAATAATACTCCTACGTAGTCACTTCTTTTGTATACTCCGTAAGCAGTAAAGCACCTCTGCGGGCTAACTACCACTTGACCCCGCTCAAAAGTACGATTCCATGCGGTAATTGGCATCGTCAAAGCAGGCAAGTCATCAGCTGTGATCCATTCCTACATCCTGTCATGATTCTTTCTGCGCTAGTCAACCAACTCAGCTGTGTCTCGCACAGTTTGCAGCTCACAGCTTGCAGCTTACAACGTGCAGCGTGCGGGGTCAGACCATTCCGGAAACGAAAGGAAATAAATGCAGTGCATGTCCATGACCGTATCACATTCATACGTACAAAAGACGTCGACCGTGACGTGACGGTCGAGTTTCTTGAGGCCATCCTACTTCTCAGTCATGAATCATGATCTCTCTTCCGAGTTCTTTCATGCGTCCGGGGGGTGTTCTTCTTGTGTGCACTGATTAGGTACTCCATATACAGAGTACGTGGGCTATAGCTGCAAATTCTGTAGCACTGATGATAGTCAATTACCCAAGTATTTCGCACGATATGCAACATGAGTACATTCCGACTTGGCCAGCTGTCTGCGTCTCTCTTTGCGCGATACCTGCGTTTTACTGAAGAGTTTGAGTCAAGAATAAGATCACATGTTTGAGAAGTATGTACCGGTGGGTTGGAGACATGTGGCCAGGTCAAATCCAGCAGTTGATGGCCTAGGCGCAGCTCAAACTTTTGAGAGTATTGAGAGAGAGGAATACCTTCAGTTTCAAAATGATGCCATCTCGTCATTCTTCTACAAGGTAGTCAATGAGTGTTGCAAGAGGTAGGTCGACGAACGCGCGACATGAATGTTGAGACTTGCCGTGTATAACGTCGGATCCAATCCGCGTTGCAACAGTGGAGCCCCGGCACCGCCTCCACAAAAAGATTCCCAGCCAGCAACACCAGACAGCGAACATCAAACATCAAACATAAAACAACAAACAACAAACAGAAACAAGAATCTTTCTTCATAGAGCCAACCTTCCAATGGCGTCAAAAACGACCCTGTCGATGCTTTCAGCACTGCGCACATCGCAGCACAGCTGCATTTCCCGCACACCCTTCTCCTCGATTCTCAAGCAGCGAGCTTCGCGATGCTATTCCACCACCACTACCGAAGACGCTCCGCCACCATTCTTGCAGAAGATCAAGGCCGACCTAAAGACAGCCATGCGAGCCAAGGACACGCCGCGCCTGTCGGTACTACGCGCCATCCTGTCCGCCAACCTCAACGCCTCCAAAACAGCCAGCCCGATCCAGACCGACGTGCAACTCGTTGCCCTGATACGACGAATTCAAAAGAGCGCACAGGATGCTGTGGAGGACGCCAAGACGGCAGGGCGCGACGACCTGGTCAATAAGGAAATGGAGCAGATTCGCATTATGGATGAATACGTTGCCGGGAGCGGCGTTCAGACCTTGGGCGAGGCGGAGCTGAAGACGTTGGCTCAGGACGCTATTGAGGCTTCCAAGGCCGCTGGCACGGCTACCAAATCCGTTGTGGGAGATGTGATGAAGCGTTTGGCTGGTGCGCTGGAGGGCAAGGATGTGGATAGAAAGGCTTTGGCCGCCATGGTCAAGGAGCTTGTGGGTCAATGATTGCTGGGGGGGGGGAGGGAGGCCGGGCGAGGATGATGAGGTTTACTTGGTTGATGTGGCGTGCGTTCAGACGCGTGCTCGTCAGCGTTTGCAGATCTTCAACGCCCTCAGGCTGTGCGATTCGAGCCTGCCTGATGTCCGAGGTGATCGTGGCCCATGGTGTTTGATGACTGGGGCAGCGTTGCCCAATCGATTTTATCGACTGGTAGACCAGCGGGCAGCGCTAGCCTGTGTATAACGAATTTGTATTTGTATTATTAGCACATATAACGTGGGAAAATCACCACTCCATACCCCATTTTACACTTTTTACACAGCCAGTCTCATCTGGCTTATAAGACGCCAGCTGGGTAGGGACAAGAAAAGCCGGTTCGACGCGAGGACACGCACAATTGGTTACCAATGGCTGTCGTGCAGCGCAGCAGAAAAGAGACGTCTCACGGTACTTCCACATCTTCAGCTATACGCGCCTGTTCGGTTCAATGAGCCAGAGGCGCGACGAGAGCGCCCACCACAAAGGCCGTCACAATGGTCACGACGCTCGACACCGACAATAACGAGATACCGCTGATGCCATGGCCAGAGGTACATCCGCCTGCCATTCTCGACCCGACAGCCATTAATACACCCCCCGTCATGGCCAGCCGCGGCGATACTAGGTGGGTCGAAGCAGACGCCAGCCCTGGGAGCAGCTTCAAAAATCCCCATGCGCCGACCGCAACACCAGACGCGAAAAAAATGTTGCCATACGAGGCAGGTTTGGCTGTGGTGTCGGCGCCTCCGACGAGCCTCCAGAACAAGGAGCCCATTTCTTCGTAGGAGCCCGAGATGCCAACCATGGACCGTCGAGTCAATATCGATACCAGCTGCGCGCCGCCAATCATCAAGCCGCCCACGGCACCCGGTATTCGAGAAGCACTGGCAGAATAATCAGAGCCAGAAGCAGGCGTGTGTAACGTCATCGTGGCGGCAATGGCGCCTACGCATACCGTCTCGAGGAGAAGCACCGCCGTGCCCTTCGAGAGCCCCAGCTGCTCATTCACAACCCCTCGTTCCGGCCTCACCGCATTCTTCTCTCGCAGCCGTTGAACGCCCTTGCTGACGATGCCCGTCCACAAGATGCCTCCTACGATGGCCCCGTTGAGGGCATACAAGCCGGACCGCACACCCGCCGCGAGTTGCACATACAATGCCCCGGGACAAGATCCCCCGAGCGCCATGCCCATCCCGAGGAGGGCGCCACCGAGAGCATTGCCGTCGTATTTGGAGAAGAGGCCCAGCGGGGAGGACATTCGTGGAGGAATTTTCACATAGCCCCGTCTTTCGGCCAAGAAATAGATTGCTCTGTTGGGGGAGCTGGGGTGTAAGTGAATTTATATTTGCACGTGTTGGAAAACAAAAGGAATAGGCCATCTTCGACTGGGTGCACATGTGAATCATGTACTACAGAGTATGCATGGGAGGAGAATAGGTAGATAGGTAGATAAAGGCTTCACTCACGCGCTCGCAGCTGTAGCAGCAAGAAATGCCTGCCCCATGTGCCAATCCTCCAACTTGAGCTGCGAAAGCACCGCGGCTGGGTCGTGGAACCCCGCTGCTGCCATGGCGGCGCCGAAGGCAGCGCCTGATATTACCGTGGCGGCCATTGAGATGTGTGACTTGCGAGTCGCGATCGGCCGAGGCCTTGATCGCACGAAAGGGTTCAGGCGAGGGAGGGGGGATGGTTTAATGGCTCGTAGGGGACTTTGACTAGGTACCTAATACAACGCCAGAACTACGGAGTAGACGCTACTGATCCTTCAACAATGACTTGATTGTCCAGCAAGACGAGATGGCAAAGCGTCGGAGATCCGGGAGGACGTCACGAGCAAGGAATCCCCTTGTGCCCTATTATCTATATTGTCATGGATGATAGCGTATCCCTACAGTCGGTGACTCGGTAGACGGGATGAGCGGATGAGCGGATGAAGCATGGCTGGGATGAAACTCGGGCTTCGGCGAGGACATGGACATTGGAGACTTGACGTGCCCGGATATGGTACGTCATTAATTCGTACGGATTACATGATACATATAACCAAGAGCCGCACTTTTGAGTTTGAACTTTCTTCCAACGACGCGTCACGCTACACGCCGCCTACACGATGCTGCTCAGCAGCAGCTGATGTGCCGAGGTAACAGGTAGAGTGTCTCAACGTTAGGTACATAGGTACCTACTAGAAGGTACGTACCAATTCCAGCAAAGTTGCCGCTTGCATGAGTCCATGACAAGACTGGACAAGTCTAACTAAAGCTTTTGTTTGATGCGAAGCTCCTTCAAAGCAAGCAAGTTCAACAAGGAAGGAACCGATTACCCTGTTGACGCCCTGCAACTTTGAACTCGCTCGCTCCAAAGTACCAGCACCAGGACAGCCACTTCGGCTTGGTTTATGTTGCAAACAAGGGCTTTCACAATCACAACTCATCTAGAGTGAATAGGCCCTTTTTAAAGGAGACCCAACCGCCAATGTCTCGAGTTCTCCATGTTGAGAAGATAGATGGCCAGCCTGGCCAAGTCTACTACCCGTAAGCTCTCTGCTTCAGTTTCGTGTCCTCACGAGCCTTTGACAACCTGCACATCATAACCTTTGTATACCTAAGCGTGACTGAACGGGCAATACAATCCCATTATGAACAATGAGAGCATGCAGCAATCGTCATGAACCATGTTAATCACACCACTACCTGCAGCATCAAAATTAAACATGTTCCCTTGCCAACCGTCGGCCCCAACCAACTCCTTGTCCGCATGGACGCCGCAGCCCTCAACCACAAGGACCTCTTCATCCGCCGCCATCTCTACCCAGCCATCTCATTCGAGAACCCCCTCCTGGCAGATGGCTACGGAACCGTCGTGCAGGTCGGCACGGCCGTCAGCGAGCACAACAGGTCCCTATTGCTCCATCAGCCCGTCCTCATTAACCCGATGAGCATGTGGGAATCTGACCCCGAGGCACCCGAACAAGGCACGGTGCTCATCATCGGGGCATCGTCCCTAACGCCCCTGGGCTGTGGGCAGGACTACGCGCTGGTGCACGAGGACGACGTGGTGCCTGCACCGCCGCATCTCAGTCCCGCAGAGGGAGCCGCTCTCCCGCTCGCGGGCCTGACAGGGTGGCGTGCCCTGGTGACCAAGAGTCGGAATGCCGAAGCTGGGCGGAACATTCTTGTGACAGGCATTGGGGGTGGGGTGGCGCTGCAGGTGCTGCAGTTCGCTGTGGCCATGGGCTGCCATGTCTACGTGACGTCTGGGGACGAGGCCAAGATTGAGAAGGCCAAGGCGATGGGAGCCCGTGCTGGTGTGGTGTACAGGCAAGATGGGTGGGAGAAGGAGCTGAAGAAGCTGTTGCCGCAGGAGAGGCCCTTTATAGATGCGGTGATTGATGGTGCGGGGGGCAACATCGTGGCCAAGGCGTGCAAGGTCCTCAAGCAGGGTGGTGTGATCGCGCAGTATGGCATGACGACTGGGCCCAAGATGGATTGGAGCATGCAGGCCGTGCTGATGAATGTCGAGTTGCGTGGCTCGACTATGGGGTCCAAGAAGGAGTTTAGGGATATGGTGGCTTTTGTTGACCGACATAAGATTCGGCCTGTGGTGAGCAAGACGGTCCAAGGTCTGGGTAATCTCGATGGCATTGAGGAGCTGTTTAGGAATATGGATGCCGGTGCGCAATTTGGCAAGCTGGTTGTTGAGATAGACGACCGCCCTGCCTCGCCAAAGCTGTGACTCACCAATGAAATACCTGTGGAACACGTTGACACGAGGCTCGGGGATTGAATGATGACATAAAAATCATGGAGTGATGAGAAATTGTTGAATTGAAAATGTCAGGATATCACAACGCCTTTGGATGCAGCCAGTTTACATCTTCTTCCCTCGTATCAGTCCTGCTCGTGTACCAGGCTTCTTCAATAGCCAATCCAGCAGAGAAATCCATCAAACATGCGCATAAAGTCATCCACCAAAAACAAGAACATCAAACAGTCTCAAGCTATTCCGAAGACTTCTTCCGTTTCTTTTTAGGCCTGTCCTCTTCGGGAGGCACAAACTCAGCTTCTCTCTCCTTGGCCTTTTCCACCTTTCGCAGCTGCTGCTTCTCCTTGCGCTCCTCCTTGACAGCTCTCTCCTTGGCCTGCTTGCCCAAAAAGTATTCACCAGTCTCAATCTGCTTATCGACCTTGCTCTTCTCAGGCGCAGGCGGGAACGGCGTGTAGACCTTCTTGGCCTTGTCGGTAACCTTATGAGGCACGCGACGGCTGCTGAGCGTTTTCCTCTTGAAATTGGGAAGGAATCGATCCCAGCTCTCGTTAGCCAGTTCAGGGTCCTTGGCGAGTTCCTTCTTGATCATAAGCTCCTTGATGTGGTAGATGGGGTGCACATTGTTCATGCAATCCTCGACAATTCGTCGCATCTCCTTGAGGCCCTTGTATCCGCCCATGGCGCAGACAGTATTGCCGTGGACGAGGATGTACGTCTCCGTCAGGAGCTCCAGGGCTTTGAGCGTCGATCCGTTGGGGCCGAGGATTCGTTGTCTTCGCTTGACAAATCGTTCTTTGCTGCCGACCAGGTTTCGAATTTTGATCACGTCGCACGCCACGCCGTCTTCTAGGATCTTGACAGCCTGGGGGGCAGGCACGCTTCGGGCCAGCAATTTGATGAGATCACGTGCGTTTAAAATCGCTGCCGGGTCGTATGTTTTTCGCGTCGTCTTCACGGTCATGGAACCTTCTACCAAATCCAGCGTGCAGGCGATGCCATATTTTTCGAGTGACTTGGTTACGAGCGGCCACGCTTCTTTCAGGTAGACTTCGCGATACTTGGGGAATAGTGTGACAAACGATGACTCTTCGGTAAAAGTGCCACCCGCATTGTCCTTTGCAGTAAAGTTATCGACCTTCCACTTGTCGATGTCGTCCGTGTCCCACGGCTTTTCTTTCTTGTGTGTGGAAGGCATTGTTTCGGTCGGAGCGTTGAAGACGCGCGCGCGCGCTTTCTGGGGGGACGAGAATAAATCTCACTAAAGCTCCCTGGGTGGAAATAAGATTTGAGTGTCTCTGGTAATGGAGATTATGTACTGCAAATCTTCTATGTAGGTACAGTACATGTAGCAAATTTGAGTGTCTGAAGAGTATTCGCGGCCCACGGCGTACAAAAAAAAAATGGGCTGTCCCGAAACTTGACGCCCACTGTGGGGCAAGTCGGCATAACGTAAGCACCGGTGCCATTGCAACACCAGACTTCTGCGCGACAACCAGCGTAAAGCTTCTTGCAAACCGTGCTTTTTTTTGTTTCCCATTTGATGCGCTTGCGCGACCTGAACACCATTGTGTGTGCTGCTTCGACGTACGGGAACTCTCTACTATCAAAAGAGTCCACCAGAATATCGACGCCATGTCGAAATCAAGGGGCGCCGCCCTAGACTCTGTAGTCAAATTGATCGTCGGAGCTGGCAAAGCGAGTCCCAGCCCGCCCGTCGGCCCTGCGCTGGGAAGTAAGGGTATCAAGTCAATGGACTTTTGCAAGGTACGTGTATTATTTTGAGGGCTCGGTGGCTCTTTGTGCACGTTGGAGCACGCATAAGTCTGAAAGGCAATTTCTAACTTCATCGGCACCTTGTACCCGTCGCACAGGAATTTAACGCCAGAACCGCACATATCACTCCGGACACACCGATGCCCTGCAGGGTGACTATTCGACCAGACCGATCATTCCACTTCGAAGTGCGGACACCGTCAACGTCATGGCTCATGATCAATTGCATTGATGCGCCAAAGAACAAGAAGGGGAAAGCAAGAGGCGCAAACAGGCCTGGGCACGAGACTGTCGGAAAAATCAGCTTAAAACACGTCTATGAAATTGCCAAAATAAAGCAGTCCGAGATGCGGCTCTCGGGACTGTCACTGGAGGGACTGTGCAGGTCAATCATTTATCAGGCAAGGTCTATTGGAATTGAGGTGGTGCCTTAGGTTACGGACATTGGAGGATAAAAAAGGCGTCTTTTCGGGAAGGGAAGGAGGTCCAATTGACTTTCTACACACCGCTAGTGAGCTGCGCGTGGGGATGCAGCTGACGGCATGTACGAAACAGAACGGCGGACGGCACGGCACGTGTACAATAAATAGTGCGCTCGACAACGGGCTTTCCAACAAGGACAGCCGAATCTCGATCCTTCCTTTCATCCAATGTGACTGAAGAGCCACTGTGACTGAGAAATGGCAGCACTCTTGACCGCAGTGGACATCATACGACGACGAGGACACCACTTGAAGGTTCCGGTGAAGCCGTCGCAAATAGGGAGGTAGCCTGAGGAGGAAATAGAATGTGTTTCCAGTCCCAAAACCGCAAAGGCCTTTATACAACTCGATCCGGTCCCCTTTGCCAGTTTTTCCGCGAGTAAACTCTCTAGTCATATCCGTCCAGCGTTCAAATACCTATAGAGCCTCCCTGTCATCTACATCGGCACGACCTCGGACCATCGTACTGAAAGAACGACAGCACACGTGTGGCCCAATGATATTGGATCAAAAGAAACAATAGTATGAAGGTTTGAATCCCGGCGAAATCTTTGTCAAGTGTCCCTGCGAAAAGCAGAATGTGTTTGCAACCTCTCACGTGCGAAGAAGTTTCCCTTCAAAGTTCATACCCCCCTGAGGCTTTAGCCCTACCCCTTCACCGATTTTTCGACAATGATCCCCAGCCATGTCGTTAAAGTGACACGCAGGAGCGGCAAGTTGTCTCGGAATCTGTCCTCTCGACTCGTACGAGACCTCCTCAACAGGGGGTCATATCTGTGACTCGTGAGGCAACTGTCGGTTTGCTCGGCTTATGGACAAAGGGGGTGAAGAGTCATGGCGATAGGGAATAAATATGCCAGCTTAATATGATATGAAGGGGGCTTCACTCGAACTTTGAAAAAGCCGGTTTCAACGTCGTGCAATGCGCGTCGTGGGCAGGAACCGGAAGGATCAAAAACCAAGTTACATGGTCATCTGGCCATGTGCAAGGGTGCACACCATGCACATGATTCCGCTACACATATGCAGATGATGGGAAAAGCTTGAGTGTATAGTACCGTACACACTGGGAAAATCCACTAGTATTGACTCTCAAAATCTGTCAATCTATCAAGCTTTCTTAAGTGAGAGTTCTATAATAGGATGCCAGCCAGCAAGTTGCAACGTCGCCCGGGTTTCGTTTCAGTGCATTTCGGGCTGGCATCCCGATTCCCTGCTATTTAGTAAGAAACGGGGTGACGGTTCGGGGAAAACGCCCGAGTCTATGGAGTATGCGGAGGTGTATGGGATAAATATCACAGATCTCATAGTCCTACCGAGCTACGGACTGGTGGTGCCGTCGGTCTCATTGATTTCGCCTGTATAAAAGTATACATTCATGCAGGAACTGACATTCGTGGGTAGTTCAAGAGGTTTTAACTATTTAAAAGCATCTCTGTCGCCGCAAGATCGCAGTCTTCCGTTGCTCAGCCCATCATAGATCATCCTTACCATCAGCAATCAATCTCTCTCTGTTGGCCCTTGTCACTTGAACGACCCATTCCAACTTGCAACAATGCATCTCAACACCATCCTCTTCAACTTGCTCCTCACATCTCTGGCCGCGGCTCGATATGTGCCAAGCGACCCGGCCACCTGCAGCAAGGACCCCAGCAAGAGAGATCTTACTGCGCAGGGCGAGACTGATGAGATCGCCGAGAGAAGCCCCATGGGTGGCAGCCTCATCGAGGGCCGTGATGTTTCCAGAATCATTTGCGTGAAGTGCTGCCGCGCTGCTACAGAGTTCTGCATGGATGCTTGCAGTGCTAAATACAACGGTGGTGGTGGCCTGGTGAGTTATCTTTCACTCTGGCACTCCCATCTTTTGTTCTGCAACCCAACCTTGGCCATTTTTGTTCTAGATTCTGTTACTCCCGGCACTAACAGGACCTTTTTTTCTTCTCCAGACTTTTTGGGCAATGGCTGGTTGCCAGGCGACTTGCCAATCCTGGAACGTAGCTTGTGTGTCCAAGTGCTAAGAGCAGAACTCGGGCATATCAAGGAAAAGCCACGATGATCTTGATCACGTCGCACGCCACGCCGTCTTCTAGGATCTTGACAGTATGGGGGGCAGGCGCGCTTCGGGCCAGCAATTTGATGAGATTGCGTGCGTTTAGAATCGCTGCCGGGTCGTATGTTTTTCGCGTCGTCTTCACGGTCATGGAACCTTCTACCAAATCCAGCGTGCAGGCGATGCCATATTTTTTTCGAGTGACTTGGTTACGAGCGGCCACGCTTATTTCAGGTACACTTCGCGGTACTTGGGGAATAGTGTGACAAGCGATGACTCTTCGGTAAAAGTGCCACCCGCATTGTCCTTTGCAGTAAAGTTATTGACCTTCCACTTGTCGATGTCGTCCGTGTCCGACGGCTTTTCTTTCTTATGTGTGGAAAGCATCGTTTCGGTCTGAGCGTTGGAGAGGCGCGCGCGTGCTTTCTGGGGGAAGAGAAGAATCTCACTAAGCTCTCAGAGTGGAAATAAGATTTGAGTGTCTCTGGCAATTGAGAATACTGCAAATCTTCTATGAGGTACTAGCAAATTTGAGTATCTGAAGAGTGTTTGTGGCCTGCGGCGTCTAAAGAAAAAAAAGGTGCTGTTCCGAAACTCGACGTCCCAGGCGAGGTCTGTGGGAATCGAGGTGGTGGCTTCTATAGCTAAGGTTACGGACATTGGAGGATGAAAAAGGCGTCTTATTATCGGGAAGAGAAGGAGGTCTAACTGACTCTCCACACAGCGCTAGTGAGCTGCCCGTGGGGAATCGGGATGCAGCTGACGACATGTACACAGTATAAAACAAAACGGCGGACGGCACGGCACGTGTACCATAAATAGTGCGATCGACAACGGATTCAAACAAGGACAGCCGAAACTCGATCCTTCCTTTCATCCAATGTGACTGAAGAGCCACTGTGACTGAGAAATGGCAGCACTCTTGACCGCAGTGGACATCATACGACGACGAGGACACCACTTGAAGGTTCCGGTGAAGCCGTCGCAAATAGGGAGGTAGCCTGAGGAGGAAATAGAATGTGTTTCCAGTCCCAAAACCGCAAAGGCCTTTATACAACTCGATCCGGCTCCCTTTGCCAGTTTTTCCGCGAGTAAACTCCCCAGTCATATTAATACAGCGTTCAATTCCCTCTAGAGCCTCCCTGTCATCCACATCGGCACGACCTCGGACGACCTCCGACCTCGGACCATCGCACTGAAAGAACGACAGCACACGTGTGACCCGATAATATTGGATCAAAAGAAACAATAGTATGTATGAAGGTTTGAATCCCGGCGAAATCTTTGTCAAGTGTCCCTGCGGGAAGCAGAATGTGTTTGCAACCTCTCATGTGCGAAGAAGTTTCCCTTCAAAGTTCATGAATCATACCCCCCTGAGGCTTGAGCCCTACCCCTTCACCGATTTTGCGACAATGATCCCCAGCCATGTCATTACAGCGACACGCAGGAGCGTCAAGTTGCCTCGAAATCTTTCCTCTCGACTCGTACGAGACCTCTTTCAACAGGAGACCATATCTGTGACTCGTGAGGCAACTGTCGGTTTGCTCGGCTTGTGGACAAAGGGGGTGAAGAGTCTTGGCGATGAGGAAAGAAAATGTCAGCTAAATACGAAGGGGGCTTCGTTCGAACTCTGAAATGGGTTCAGCGTCGTGCAATGCGCGTCGTGGGCACGAATCGGAAGGATATCAAAAACCAAGTTACTGGGGGGGGTCGACCTGTTTATTAGTCAATCCTCCCGTCTCGAATTCGTCTTGTGGAAGCTCGGTCGACGTTGCTGGCTCAGCATAGCTGGTATCCCTGCTATACAAGTCTCACTGAAGGAAGCTTGGCACGATTTGTGAGGAATGCTAGGTGCATTATTTCCCCAGTGGTATGGAAGATGCCGTATCTTGAATTTTCATTGGCACTTCGAGATTGGTTCCCTCTTTCATTATATTTGAATGGACGTCATAGAAACGAATGTCAGTACGATGCGGAGTAGAATGCACACCGTAAGGCTATCTTAGAGCAACGGGGCCGCGGGCGGGAAAAAAGCCCGAGGCTACGGAGTATGTAATAGTATACGGAGATGTATGGGATTAGGTAATTATCGCGGATCTCATAATCCTCCCGAGCTACGGACTGGTGGTGCCGTTGATCTCATTGATTCCACCTATATGTAAGTATGCGTATTCATGCAGGAACTGACATTCGTGGGTAGTTTAAGAGGTGTGAATTATTTAAAAGCATCTCTGTCGTCGCAGGATCGCGGTCTTCCTTTGGACCTTTGCTCAACCCATCATAGTCTATAGATCACCCTTCACCACCAACAAACAATCCATTTCCCTCCGTTGGCCCTTGAACGTCCCATTGCAACTCCCAACAATGAACCTCAACACCATCCTCTTCAACTTGCTCCTCACGTCTCTGGCCGCGGCTCGATATGTGCCAAGCGACCCGGCCACCTGCAGCAAGGACTCCAACAAGAGAGATCTTACTGCGCAGGGCGAGACAGAGGAAATCGCCGAAAGAAGCCCCATGGGTGGCAGCCTCACCGAGGGCCGTCGTGCTTCCAGAATCCTCTGCCAGTCGTGCTGCACCGCTGCTCAAATGCTCTGTGACGATACTTGCCGTGCTGCAAACAACGGTGGCGGTGGCCTGGTGAGTTATCTCCCACTCTAGCAATCGGAAATCCCAATTTTTTGTTCTGCAACCCAACCTTGGCCTTACTTGTTCTAGATTCTGTTACTCCCGGCACTAACAATACCTTTTTTTTTCTCCAGTCTTTCTGGATAATGGCCGCTTGCCAGTCGGGTTGCGAAACCTGGGCCACAACTTGTCAGGGCAAGTGTGACGAACGCTACCGTGATTGATCACGCTACAGTGAAGTGAATACTCAGATGGTCAGAATGATCACTCAATCATTCCACGGAGCGCGCTACAGTCAATTGAATGATCAGGTAGACAACATGATCAGGTAGACAGCATGATCAGGTAGACAATAGGATCAGATAGATATTAGGAGTAGAAGGACAATATGATCAGGCGGTCATGAGGAGACCATCAGGGTACCTAACTTGGATGAGTCCCATGACCCAGTAGTCATAGTAGAGGAATGGACTTGTATACAAGGATAGGACTTCCCCCGAAGTCAAGGTAGTTCAGATCTCTACTGATCAATCTAAGCAATAGTTCATCTATTGGGAGTAATCCCCCAACGTGTCTTACGCCGATAACTGCTCGAATATCTATTCAACCGACCCACTTCCTAATAAGAGGTAACAGACCACTGACCAGCTGTGACTTAGACTTACCTAGCCATCGTTATACCAAGTGCTATAAAAAAAAACTTCGCATATCAAGAACAAGAAAAAAGCCACGATCATTCTTTCTTCCTCGTTGTCCGTCCAAGAAGTCCTTGTATGAGAGCCAGCGACCTATGACTATATATCTTGGCCTAACCCTCGACCTGGACAAATTGGACCGAACGCGCGTCGCGAACGAAATTGCCTACACCTAAGCCTTTCGTCCCCATTGGCAAATAAGTTTGATAGTTCAGCAGACTGTGAAATGACTTCCGCCATGTCCCCTTAACTTGCCGCCAACATGGCAACAGTGCTTCGCAGGGTATGTGTACTGCAGTAAAGAAAGTGCACAAGTGAAGTGGCAGGTACTAAGAGGTAGGATTAAATCGCGCTACGGCCAACTCAAAACAAAGCAATCACGGAGCCTGACTTGCTTGTTGAGGGATTTGCCTTCTTGAGGTATCACAAGCAACTTGCTAAAGCAGGTAGTGAGATGATAGTAGTAAGAGCAGCTGTCTGAGTCTTGAGACTCTGTCAGACTGTCTCACATAGTCATCATCAAATCCTTCCCCGTCCGCCTATCGGACAAGCAGGACACTACCGAGATCGTGGCGATAATGAGGGGGGCAAACTGTGCCGCGATGGCATAGTTTACCAGTCGGAGATATTCGACGCCGAACCATACAATGCCGCGGTGAACCCGAGGCAATGTTACAGAGGTCACAAGTTCGGTCAGGCCGTTGGAGGCCGACATTTTCTTCACGATCTCGGTAGTGTCCTGCTTGTCCGATAGGCGGACGGTGAAGGATTTGATGATGACCGTGTATACAGTCGACGGCTCAGAATGTGGGGGACTCCGGCGGGGACCGGTATTGCTCCTGTCGTTTGGTTTTCGAAGTGGAGGAAGGCCTGTCTCCCGGTAGTGAATCCTCTAGTCCACGCCACCATCCAGGGTGGGAGCCCCGACTCCAGCATGAGATGGGAGAGTCGGCCATGGTGTACATACTGAGTCCAAGGCTGCAGTGATATCCAGTTGTAGCAGTGAGGGTATGCCGCCGTGGTACCGGGACGCTCGTACCACTTCCGTCAGTGTGCTGAGGGCTACTTCCGTAGACCGTTCTCTCTGTTCCCCATCTGGAGCTCTGGGAGGGAGCCATTGCTTTCGGCTGCGGCTGTGACCCGTGTTGCCACCGCAGCTTCTAGTACTTTTCCAATTATGCTCAAGAGGGAGATGGGGCGCCAGCCTCCGGCCCCGTGGTATTCCTCGGGCTTCCTGCCCGCCTTTCGTAAGACGATGGCTTTTGCTTTGCGAAAGCGAGCTGGGTAGTATCCAAGGCGACAGCTGTTATTAAGTAGGTGGACCAGAGCCCTTGTGACTCGTGAGAGAGGGGCCGCAGGCTTTGAGAAATCCGACTGGGGCGGTGTCGAGTCGATGCGCAGTTGTCTGTCGGGATATCCGGAAAGAATCGTTCTGCGAAGACTGCGGCTTTCTCCTCATGAGGTTTCAACTTTATTATCGAGGTTCCGTACGTTTAGGTAGTACATAGGTACATACATACCTAAACCTATGTACACATGTACAAATATGTGTTGCCTTGCTGCCAAATTCGTACATCTCTGTGTGCACTATGTATGTGTGTATGAATTCGTAAAGTATGCAAGCGCATGGAGGAATCTTTGTGGATTTGCGGAAACACGGTCGATGCTGTGAATCGATTGTCTGTTGACAGTTAGACGGAGTACGTTGTCTCAAATATGGTGACGCCGTTGGGTATTGCGGATTCAACAAGAGCCAATCATTTCGCCAAGCTTTCATGAGTAAGCCATAGAGATCTGAGAGCCTTCGAGTGTGTAGAAATGGCTTCGCTTCGCCTCGCCAACAAGTTCTATCGGCCATCTCGTGTTAGCGCAACCACAGACTAAATGCCCTCGTGTCGAAGCAACGCGACTTACCTACCTGGTAAAACCGGGTTTATGTATAAGTTTTAACGTGTGTGCTCCGTTTATGTTGACGTATTCACCACAGCCACATGTCGCCGCTCGCTGCAGCCCTCGGCGCCTCTCCCTACTGGTCGATGCCGTTTCTAGTCTAGCATCTCGTTTGAGTCTACTCTGTACCCTAATAACTCAATTGATGTCGAACGGTGAAGCAGACCCGAGACCTTAATCATTAACTCTTTCAAGAGTACATAAACACGACTATCTGCTTTATTGAACACGCATAACCGCGCCAGACCCAAAATGGACGTATGTATCTCTTTTTATATTTTTGTATGTAGATGTAC
This sequence comes from Claviceps capensis, assembly GCA_018360045.1. Taxonomy (NCBI): domain Eukaryota; kingdom Fungi; phylum Ascomycota; class Sordariomycetes; order Hypocreales; family Clavicipitaceae; genus Claviceps; species Claviceps capensis. The sequence continues at coordinate 52,299 of SRPN01000029.1, read as the reverse complement.
TTCTCCTCATCCATGTACCTCTTCATATCGCGCCAGACCCAAAATGGACGTATGTATCTCTTTTTATATTTTTGTATGTAGATGTACTTCTCCTCATCCATGTACCTCTTCATATCGTTTTGTATGCATATATACTTCTCTTCACCTATGTATCTCTACACACAATTCTGTAAGCAGCGGATGCGTCGCGGCGTGGAAAATAACAGAGGAGAGAAGGAATGAAGCGAAGTATATGTGCATACGAATAGATATATAGAGATACATGCATACATTTTTGGTTTAGCGTGGCTATGCGTGTTCGATAAAAAAGCAGATACATAGTCGTGTTTATGTACTGCTCTTTCAACTGCCACTAACTACCAACAAAGCCAACTTCTGGGTTCATTGCTCCACATTCGCCCGGGAGCGATCCGCACGCTAACAATACCAGGTAACACTGTGGCACTTTGTGTACGAAAATTTTTCACGACGCTTTCTTTCACGCATCCTTGTCCAGTCATGTGCAAGCCTGGAAGGCTGTACTCCGTATATGTACCTATGCATGGCAAGTACCTACCGCGACATGTTTAGCGGGTTCATACATACCGTAGGCTTTCATTGCTGCGTTGCTATGCACCGGGAAACAATAGTTGCAGAAAAGAACATCGACGAGCAGTTGACTATAACGATCTAGCAAGAGAATCAGGGGTAGAGACTGAAGCAGATAGGTATCACAGGCCCACAGGGGTGAGAAGATGTAGGTATGTACATACAATGATACATACTCCGTACATATGTATATAAACTGGGCCGGCGCCGAGAGAAGTCTATTCCCTCGGATGAGAAATATGCCCGTGCCGATGAGGCGGCCGCGCAGCGCTTTTACCAAAGGCGAAGGCAGGCATGCCGCATGACAGACGGCCTAATCGGACGCACAGGGGGGCGGAAACAACAAGGAGACGGCAATCGGAGAGGGTTAAAACAAGAACAAGACAAGATGCCGAAAAAGGATGCTATATACATACTCATGTGTGAAACTTTTAAAAAGAACACCTAGATATATGTAGTGGGTGTGTTTTTTAAAGTTTCATCCACGAGTATGTATATGCCGTTGGTGGATGGCCCTCGGGTCTCGTCGTTGTTGATCTGCATGACCATTTGATGGTTGAATCAATTGGTTAAAGAAACCGCTCTCACCAAGTGGGCCCGACCCGGAGGACACTGCCCCGGGCCCACCGTCACCCACGAGAGCTCTCGGGCAACCGTCAACGGCGCAAAGTGTGACTAACAGACTAACGAACTCTCTCTGGTCTTGGTCTGGTGGCGTCAAATTGGCCTGGTGGCGTCGAATTGGCGTCCGGCTTGCCGTTTACGCCGCTACAGTCATTACCGTCGGTCAACGCCGGTAGTAAGTCGGTGACTCAGTGAAGCGAGCAAGTTCTTCGGGGCTCTTCGGCTGCGCGAGGCGATTTACCCCCTTTCAAGGCTTCTTTCCGCCATCGTCGACAAGGCAGGCAACCGGGCATCTTCTCGGTCGGAATAGCATCAGCCCGCCGGCGATTGTGCGAGACGACGCTGCTCATGGCGCCCTCCACCCCGTCGGACGGGCGTACGAAGAGCCCGCATCATCGTACTGCTGGTATGTACGTTCTCATGGTCCCCCCGACTGTTCCGGATCCGCAAATCGCAGCATCTAGCATCCAGCAACTCGGCACACTACGCGGCACGGTACTACATGTACACACATACATACATACATACATACACACATACCAGGTTCATCGCTTGAGCCACTCCGGTGCCCCGCGTAGGCCCCGAGACATTCCAGTCATGTAACCGCAGATGCAACTCTGCCACCTGGGAAGCTCGCAGCACAGCTTATTTTCACTTCGCGACCCAAAGATTGACTTTCTCGTCTCTCTGGACCTCGCCTCGTACTGAATGTTTCGCTCAGGACACTGACTAACGCTACATGATGAACCCCACAGCCCCCCATCCGCCCTCGATTCTTTCACATGCTGCTGGTGACGACTCGAAAATGAAGCAAGATAGTCACGCAGTTCGCTTCGCCGTGTCGCCGGAAGAGACGTCGCCACCTGCTCCCACATCCGCTGACAAGGAAGACGGCGACTACAGCATCTCTGAAGCCGCTGCCGATCAGCTCAAAGCCTTCACAAAGTCGCTCCACGGTCGACCTCTCCAAGAAAGGCGCATGAACACCTTCCAATTCGAAGCATTTTCACTTCCCGCGTCTAGAGTAAGTCCATCTTGACCGTTCCATGCGGTTCTTGCAGAATCCAAAGCTTCGTGATTCTAATATCGTGTCAATAAAAGGTGCCCTCTCGGGAAGACCAACCTGTCGAGTCTGCCAGACTTCCAACACCCAACTCCTCTGGGTTTCAGTCTCCTCATGGCAGCCCGAGACTCTCTGCTCTAGCCTCGCCGCCTCTTACGCCTGCCGCCTCTGGTCCGTTCTCAGCGGCCGAAAAGAAATTCTTAAGAGAAACCGAAGGAATACACCCTGGCCCGAGCGATCCCCAGATAATTACACCACAGGCTTCAACATCCCACGAGAAGCCGCCATCTCATGAGCCAAGACGGACCCTCCCGCATCGGCCGGCCTCCTCAGATCATGTACCCAGGCGATCGTCCTCGATGGAAGGTCACAAGTCTCATAGGAGGAACATGTTTGGTGTCGGACCTGGCTCAGTACCTGCCTCCCGGGACTCAAGTCCTTCACGAGGCACAGCGTCTCAGTTCTATTCGAAGCCAGTGACCCCTGGCGGCGACGCCAATGATCCCTACGCCAAAGGAAAACGACCGCCCCAACAACAGCACCCTACACGACACTCGATCGACCCTCGCTTTGTTTTTACTAGGAAGAAGCGGCATGGATCGCCCAACAGCTCCAAGTCCAGCCTGGCCGAGAAACGGGGTTCAGGCTTGTTCGGCAAAAGCGACGAGCATCTGGCTGCGGAAGGCGGCCAATCTCACGGTCCACATGGGTCCATGGCCGATCTGAAGAGATTTTTTCGCATGTCTGCCCACAATCAGCACCACGGTCATCCAATCAAGAAGAGAGACTTCTCGCCAGCACCCGAACCGAAAACGACGTCGTGCTCAAGATTCTCAACTCAGCAACTTCCTTTTGGAGACGAGCACGGCTTAACCTCGAAATATGGTCGCCTTGGTAGAGTTCTCGGCGCCGGGGCTGGCGGATCGGTGAGACTGATGCGTCGCAAGGAAGACAACACCGTTTTTGCGGTCAAGGAATTCCGGGCCCGCCATAGCTACGAGACGGAAAGGGAATACAACAAGAAGGTTACTGCGGAATTCTGTGTCGGCTCGACCCTGCACCATGGCAACATTATTGAAACACTGGATATCCTCCAGGAAAAGGGTCGGTGGTTTGAAGTCATGGAGTATGCACCATTTGACTTATTCGCCATTGTCATGACTGGCAAGATGAGTCGCGAAGAAATTCGGTGCTGCTTCCTGCAAATCCTGAATGGGGTTACCTATTTGCACAGTGTTGGACTTGCACATCGAGATCTTAAGCTGGATAATGTCGTCGTGAGCGACAAGGGTATCATGAAGATTATCGATTTTGGTAGTGCTCATGTCTTCAAGTATCCGTTCGAAAACGACACTGTTGCTGCCAAGGGTAAGTCCTATCTCTCCGTGCCACGTCTATGCTCTATTCAACAGTTGGCTAATGTCCGCGACGTAGGAATCGTCGGTTCTGATCCATATCTCGCCCCCGAGGTATACGACTCCAAGGAATACGATGCCGCTGCCGTCGATATCTGGTCTCTAGCCATCATCTTCTGCTGCATGACCCTCCGACGCTTCCCGTGGAAGATTCCGAGAATGAGCGACAACTCCTACAAACTCTTTGCATCCGATCCCACCCCCGGACACGACCCCTCCAAACTCATTGGCCATTCCAAATCCACGGGCCACCTGTCCACCACCGTGGCACGCGAATTCCTTCCCGAAGACGATGCCAAGCCAAAGAGCCCCTCCAAAGCCTCCCACTATCATACACCCAATGAGAAACAAGTACCCTCCGAAGCTAGCTCGCCAACCGACTCACAAGCCCCCACTCAACAGAGCACGCAGGCTGCGCAAGGCGCGGGCGGCACCAGTGAACGCAAAGAAATCATCCGTGGTCCATGGCGAATCCTCCGTCTCCTTCCTCGAGAATCCCGCCACATAATCCATCGCATGCTCGACCTTAACCCTATAACGCGTGCCAAAATGGATGAGATTCTGGATGAAACTTGGGTGGCGGACGCGGTTATTTGCCAGCAACTGGAGCAAGGGGAGGTTCTTCCAGCGGAAGATCATACTCATATTTTGGAGCCGCCTGCTCCGCAGCCGCAGCAGCCGAAGACTTGATTTCGTTTGTGAGTAGGGGATCGAACAGTTGACTTATGTGTGTGTGTGTGTGTGTGTGTGTGTGTGTGTGTGTGTGTATAGATTCCACGCTTTGCTTTTGGCGTGAGAGAGAGCCGGTGTTTCGTTCCTTCCCAAAAAAATTGGCATTGTTGCATTTTTCATGTCTGCATATTTCTCTATAATCTACATTGCAACGGGGCCGTGTTTGCGTTTGACGGGCGTATTGATTTGGCGGGGAGCGTGGCTGGACCTGTGCATATAATAGATTGGGTTCAAAATTCATGTTTTGCATAGGTTGTACATGGGACGGGAAGGGATAGTATTTTGAGAGAAGCGATGAGATCGGATCGAATTGGATTGGCATGCGAACCATTATTGGAGTACTGTGGACATATAGGTGCCTTGGGGAGCAGAGGCGAAGAAAGAGCTGGGAAGGAAGAAGAATGCATGATACAGGTGTGTTCTTATGGGATGAAAGTGTTGTTATAGAAGGTATGAGTGTAATTGGAAGGCATTTTCAGGTATAGATAACGTCTATACTTTGGAAGATAAGGCGATGAGTGTTGTGTTTGTTGCTTCCAGTGACGGCCGTAATCAGCGTGGACGGACTTGGCTGCCTGGACCATTCCACGAGTTACAACACAATGAAGCCAAGGACCCTGGATGTTGCGCGGCAGATATATGATAGAGCTCCTGCAATTGGAACGCTGAAGACCGGTCCATGCTGTGAGTGATATTTGTTCGAAGATGAAGAAGAATGGTACATAGTAGCTAAGGTCTGTGTAGACCGCATTATTGTGAAGTTCGAACGGGGACGAGTGGCCGGTCTTGTTGCGTGAAAAGAGTCATGGCGGTTCATGATATCTTTGGCCTTTGCCGTCTCTCCTCTTGCTACTACAGTCTACACGGCGTATCACTAGGGGTACTTGAAGTACGAAATGTGCCTACATAGGAAGCCACGCCTACTCTTTTGCACATCATGATCGTTTCCTTCTTTGATTCTTGACATACGTGGAAAACCAGCCATGGGTACGACGAGTAAGCCTTCTGCATACGACTCTCGTCAAATGTCCGGGGATCGGCCGTGCAGAAGATTGCCGAGCCGAACCTGACCCCCTGACCCCTGGAATTGGGACTTCATCCATGTTTCAAGTCAGGGGAATACCGTGCCGCGTGCGGAATGCGGGATTTAAAGATGGCTCTAGGAAAGTACAAACATATATACCCCGACCGTGGAGAGCCACTGAAGTCTCGTCTTGGAAACACTGCCAGATGATGCCATTAGGGGTTGCGTCCACTCAAAATGTAGCCTCCGCAGCACCTTTTCGGTCCGATCAGCGTTGGTGTCGTGACTTGCAGCGTGTCTACGATGTCTCTTCCCTCACGATGCTAAAAATTGATGAACTTCTGATCAGGTTCAATGCTTTTTATTGATAATTGTCTCGTGCCTCCATCTGTGGGCGCTGTACCTATCTGGTAGGTACTCACACCGGCTTTTCTGCGACCATCTATCTCTCTTACCGCAGTCTTGTGGCACTCCATCCGATTAGTATTGCCGGATACTCGTTTCCAAGAAAACCTTTGACCAGTGCGGATAACCTTAAACAGATTTTTGGTACGAGAAACTTGTCCCATCTTTCAGCACCATCACGAAGTAATCATTGAGATGCGCGATGAAGAAGAAAGCCACAGTCCAGTCCTTGCTTGTTCTTCTCAGAGCACCGCCTTACACAGCTTTTAATTCGCATCTTGCTTGACAGGCAATGGGCGCTCATCGTCACAGACAGCCATCTTCAGAAGGAAAAGGGCCAGGTGATATTTAACAGAATACGATTTCATCTGACATGGATACATGTATTTCCAAGCTGCCGTCATTTGAGATGCTCGACAGGAGCTGCGAATGAAGTCCACGAGATGTGGAGTCTATCCCGGAACCGGGGAAAATCGTCTTGCCGAGCCTAGGTAGATGGATTGTGGCCTTGTTTATGGGGACGCAAAAAAAAAAGAGCAAACGTTCTCGAAGCTGTTGGAAGAGAGAGCTCCACCCTTGATTGAAATCGCAGCCAGACTTCTTCCCATTTCAAAAGCTGGCACAGTATCTCTTTTCCACAAGCCACTTGCAATCTTTCTTCTCACGACCCACGAACACGAACTCAGCGCGCACTTCTTTTTCTTGCTTCCACTTTCCCCTCTTTACCGTGTTTAATCATAATGGTAGGTTTTACGCGTCGATCATCTCTTCCCGTGATGCTCTGCATGGCTACAAAGGCAGACAAGCCTCGATGCTCCAGCCGACGTTCATTTGCGTCCCGTCGCCTGGCAAGGACACCAGCAGGTCACTGAAAAGTGAGTCTTGATCAGAGACTGACTGCGAGTACCTTTCAGGCCACTTCAATTCGATCCATCCGCTCCCTCGCTCCTCTTCTGGACCGAGTCCTCGTTCAGCGCATCAAGGCTGAGGCCAAAACCGCGAGCGGTATCTACTTGCCCGAGTCAAGTGTTGAGAAGTTGAACGAGGGTAAAGTCCTTGCTGTGGGACCTGGTGCGCTGGACAAGACGGGCAACCGATTGCCAATGGGCGTTGCTGTCGGTGACCGAGTCTTGATTCCTTCGGTAAGTCGTCTCCTACTCTATTGGGCGCTGTCTGGGGCTTCTTTTACATTCCCCCTTCCGGAGAGTAAACGTTCAATACAATCGTGCTGCTTGTGCATGCGATCAATTAGCTGATGCGGAAGGCTCTATAGTTTGGTGGATCGCCAGTCAAGGCTGGAGAGGAGGACTACCATTTGTTCCGGGAAAGCGAGTAAGTTTGCACTCGGAATCGGGCTTAGGGGGCTTTCTTCCTACATCTTCTTCGTGACGAGACTAACCCCCGCCTTCTCAGGATTCTCGCCAAGATCAACGAGTAAGAAATGCCAGCGTCCAATTTACCGCGAAGAGGGTCGAGAAGAGGCGAATGTACCATAAATGTATTATAAAATGAAGTAGGATTGGGAAGAGAGATTACGGCACAGCCTTGAATAGCATGCTTGTTCACCACTTGTTCTTCAAACAACTTGGCTGCTTTCAAGGATGATGGAGAGTGAAAGTCTTGCAGAGTAGATTCAAATCTCCACTTATGATATCATTATACGACTTTCTGGACGGGTCTCTTGATGATGCTGAGCAACCAAACTGAAAACAACCTCAACTCGCTTTCGAACTCGATGCCCGGGTATACAGTCCGGCACATTCTGCTAGACCTGCCAGTCTGGGGCTCCATGCCGATTCTTGCGTTCTTTCCTCTTTTAGCAACCGGTTTCTCTCCATCAATGGCAGGCTGGGGCCTAGAAGATGTTTCCTGAATGGGTAGATGCTGCCATGCGCAGAAACAATCCGCCGCACTAAGCAACGCAAGTCGACAATTCGTCGACAGGCTGCTGGGGCTTTTCCTGTCAGGCGTGTTGCTGAAACGCGCCCCCTCCCTGCCCGAAGCCGCGGTTGGCGCGGGGCTGTGAAGAAGCCAGACGAGCCCGATGAGCTGAGCGCGGTTCCCGGACATCATCCTGTGTATGTGTCGAACTTGACGCTGGCCGAGATGGCATCAGACGGCATCTTCAGCCTTCAGGTGAGAATGAAGGCACCTGCAGAACCGTGTTGCCCGCATCGCCGCGTCCTTGTAATTGGCTCAATGGCAGAGAAAGTAAGAAGTAGGAAGGAGCACTCAGAAGGTACAGTACCTGCGTGCGTTTGGTGCGTGGGTACGTGGATACGTGGATACGTGGGGTTCGTCGGTACTTCGGTACTTAGCCACCTTGGCTGGCCAATTTCTTGAACGGCACGCCGCCCGCCAAGCGTCGCTGCCTCGTCACCGTCACCATACTTCCCCTTTCTTCCCACGGCCGTATTCCTGACAATCCTCACCTCCTCTTTGCGGCCCCCGACGTCTCTCAGCATCCTGTCTATTTGCATCGTGCCGCCCGTGATCGACTTGCTCGATATACTCATCCTGAATCTGCACCGCGCACGATCCGTCACAATGCCGAGCAACCGTAACTACGACTTCTTGGTACGGCTTCCCCACGGCTTCCCCACGGCTTCCTCTCCCAACACCCCGCCCCACGTCTCGTCGTCTTGTCGTCGCATTCATCCTCTGCCCCCAATGTCGCAACTCGATGGCAGTTATGCCACGTCGATTGATTTTTCCCTTTATCTATCGGCGGTCTGTCCGTTGTCTTCGTCTTTTTGCGAGCTCGGACCCCGTTAGCTTAACGAAGAGAGAATGTCGAATCCCATTCGCTGATGTCTCATGCTGACATCCCGCTCTTCTGCTATTCAGATCAAGCTGCTGCTGATAGGCGACTCTGGCGTTGGCAAGTCCTGCTGTCTATTGCGCTTCAGCGAGGACTCGTTTACTCCGTCCTTCATCACGACGATTGGCATCGACTTCAAAATCCGAACTATCGAGCTCGATGGCAAGCGTGTCAAGCTGCAGATCTGGGACACTGCCGGCCAGGAACGGTTCCGAACTATAACCACGGCCTACTACCGTGGTGCCATGGGGATCCTGCTGGTGTACGATGTCACCGACGAACGATCTTTCAATAGTACGTTGATTTCCCGTGACTCGTCGGCCGCTGCATCCCATTTCGTCCACCGATCGAGCTATCTACAAATGCAAATTCGAGAGATTCTGCATGCAACGGCAGTCTCGCAAGCTCATTGCTCTGCACCTTCTCAAGAGATGATTGCTAACTTGTACAATACAGACATTCGAACCTGGTTCCAAAACGTCGAGCAGCATGCAACCGAGGGCGTTAACAAGATTCTAATCGGAAACAAGTGTGACTGGGAGGACAAGCGTGTTGTTTCAACAGAACAAGGCCAGGCGTTAGCAGACGAGCTCGGTATTCCCTTTCTCGAGGTCTCAGCGAAGAGCAACATCAATATCGACAAGGCCTTTTACAGTCTGGCTGCCGATATCAAGAAGCGTCTCATCGACAGCTCTAAAACCGACACAGCTGGCGGCGCCGGAATCAATGTCAACGACAAGACCGAGAGTGGCGGTAGCAAGTGCTGTTAATTCACGATTTTTAATGCCCCAGAGGCACCCTTTTGCATGACGTGGTGAACTGCACAACATGTTGTTCCACCACAGCCTGGAAGGAGCAGGTTCTCGATGAGTGAGAGAAAGTACCCACGACTCACGCGATGCGGATCTCCCACGTTCTTTTGGTTGCTTGTGATGCGGGAAACGATATAGTCTTTGGAGGGGTTGTTTGCTTGAGAGCAATGGCCATACTTGACGATTTTCTATTCTTTTTTTGTTGTTTTCCTCTTTTTTTCTTTTTTTAATTGCAACATTGCCCTACGCTGCGCCTTTCTCATTCTCTTTCTATTCAAGAAGGAGCAAGGTGGTCCGGAGTTCTTTTGGTAGTATTTGATCTGGGTTCCAGCACAGGTTTCTTCCTTTTTTCTTTCAATTCTCCTTCCCTGGCCCTCTTTTCTGGCTGCATCACGAGACTCGACGGAGATGGGAACTTTGTTACTTAGGTAGTGTAGAAGGAGGGGATAAACAGCGGTGGTTGGGAGCGTCGCAGGCTATCGTCATGAACGTGGGCATGTGTTGATTTGTTCTTCTCCAGTCAGGCACCGTTGGTGTGAACATGCGATTCGTGCAGGCTTGGGAGACGGAAAATGGCTAGGATATGATGTGCGCATACCGGAGGATCCTTCGAGGGCAGGGAAACGAAGAGATGAAGAATAGTAAAATAGGAAGCAAAGGCCAAGAAAAAATAGGTGAGGCCTGTCAATTGAAAGAGGCCTTTGAGCGGTTTACCAGTTTATTATTGACGCATGAACTACATTTCTCGATTCCATCATCATGTTCTTCCCAACCGGAAGCATGCTCTGATTCCAGCGCCTCTGAAAGCGCCTCGCCTCGGCATCGTTGGCACACGCGACAACGAATCGCCCTTGTGAATATTTCTGCGCCTGCATCGCCTTGCGCGCAGAATATGGTATTTGATCCTTTGCACCATCATCGCCTCCCATTTCTGCCTTGTGCGGCGCATTCGAGCTCCCACTCGCACTCGCCCTCTGAAGAGACTCATCCAGGTCCTGCGGCGGGCTCACCTCCCACGCACACCCCCTCGCTACACCATCCTCACGTATCCCCCTCTCCAGCTCCCAGGCCGTCAAACTCGGCGGATACACACGCACAAGTACCACGGGCGGCTTCTCCCCATATCCCAACCGACGCGTCATCTCCTCGAGGCCTTTTTGCCACTTATGCGTCACCCCGACACGCCGCCTTGTCATCTCGACGGACGTCTTGCTCGCGGAGCCAGACGTCACGGTGAAGGCCTCTAGCTCTGACACTGGGTCATCATTTGCCCCGGACTGGAGGTGCGTCGGGACGGTACTCTCCCATAGGCCATGGACGTTTTCGAGCCGGTGATGAGATAGCCTGTGGAGGCGGAGGAGTCGGTCGTGGTATGAGATCGCGGCGATGGGGTTTCCAAAGGATATGTTGTATTGGCCGTTGGGTTCAAGGGTGGTGGGGTCGCGTTGTTGTTGGACTGGCGAGAGGGGGGGGGGGGTTGTGTTTCCGTCAGCGTGATGAGTTCCTGTTTCTAAGTTGTTTCCAAGACGTTTGATTATTTGGGTGTGGAGGGGGGTGGGAGTTCTTCACTCACTTACTCTTTGTTATGACGGTTTGCCAGCTTAGGAGGTCACTTGGCGCAAGACGATAAAAATCACTGGCGTTGAGACTCGGGCTCAGTCCCTTGAGGACGAGCATCAAACAAGGATCATGGGGGGTTTTGGGGGCTCGTGTGGCCGTTGTCGTCGCTACTGCTTCTGGCTCGGGCTCGCTGTGAGATAGCTCTTTGGGAGAGGGAGAGGATGTCTCGGCGAAAGAGATGCCGTTCTCGAGACGGCTGCGCCTCTGTAGGAGCGGCCAGGCTGGGCTGGGGTTTGGGTCGGCTTGGAGGGAGGTGAGGGAGGTTCGGGAGGTGGATAGGAGGCGGGTTGGGGCCGCGCGGGCGGCTGCGGCGCAGAGGGGTTGAGGACGAAGCATTAACCTGAGTGAGGCATTTGATATTGTAGTCGCTTTCTCCTCTCCCTGCTGAAGGGTCCTTTTCGCGGTTTGATATTTGCTATGTATGTACTTAGTGTTTCAGACGCGGTCGCGTGGATGGATTTGGGCTGGTCTGGTGTTGCAAAGACGCACACATGTGGGTCCTGTACTCCGTACCTCCAGGAGCAGTTCCTTCGGCGGTCCAGAGGCTCACTTCATGCAGCCAATTACGTCGCAGCCGCAACGCCAAGTCTGACTGAGATCGCGACTGATGAATATGGTTTCCATCTCAGACGTAAACCCAATCGCAAAGACAACGAAGCGCGTACAATTACTTGGACTGTAGGAATGTAATTATCGAATTCATTTTTTCCGAAAGGAGGTAGGTATTCATTCTCGATTTCACTCCCAAGTCCCAAGTTACGACTGGATTTTGAGTGGAATTTCCGTTCTGGATTTAGCTTGTCGTTGCGGGGCATGATTCGTGAATTCCCATCTTCACATCTTCACAATTTCACACGCCTGTGAATGCCGGACCACATACAACTTTTTGCAGCATGGAAGGTTGTGAAGAATAATATTAAGCTGTCTTTTGTTCAAGACTTACTCCAAAGGCCTCAGGTCCTCCGCTCCTTTGAATGGAATTTCTCTCTCCTCTCTAATTGATTCGATTCGTGCCTCAGGTGGACGAAGAAGTCACCCCCACGGGCCTTCGCTTTTGCGGATTTTCGCGGATTTTGCATCGACCCCCACGTCACATGATACCTCATCACCGCCATGGTTAAGAAAAGCATCGACGCCAAAGTTCGCCCGCTCGCGAACCCCGCCCTCGAGAAGGCCAGCCTCCTTGGTGCTGCGCGCCTCTACGTCAGCAAAGATACCCTCATTGCGTTGACCAATGGCCTTGACAATGGGAAGCCATGCGTGGTCGAGAAGCTGGACGACCCCGACGGTCTGCCGAGGAGACAGGCGACGCTGTGGGTTTTGCCGGACAAGAACCTCAGTCCCAATGTTGTCGTGATGACGAGGGCCTTTCAGGAAGCGACGGGGTTCAAGATCGGGGACCAGGTGAGGATCACGCTGCTGGGAGAAGTGAGCATGGAGGTGCCGGACGCAGAGGACGTGCTGGTACGGGATGTGAGCGGCGAGTCAGGGGCGACGACAACGACGGGAGAGACGAGATATCCTCCTTGTTGGGAGTTTGCGCTGGGCTTATCCATGGGTGAGTTGCGTCTGTGGTGGCCAAGTGGCAGCCTCACCGGGGCAGACATGTCTTTTTCTTACTTGTGTCAACAACTACTAACACGCAAGTACGTTATAGACCGCGCGGAACTGGTGTTCCCGGGAATGGTATTAGAAGGCGTCAGTATCAACAAACTGCGCCGAAGCTACAAAGTGCTCGCCGTGAACGCGCGCTCCAATAGCATCGCCAAATTCAAGCCATCGTCGACAGCAATTCGCATCCTCGGCGCTGATGAACCCGACGACGCAGCGGCGGTTTCTACCTCCGCTGTCGCTGCCATTGACACGGCCTTCACAGGAGGCGACCTCGCCGTCACGGGCGTGCCAGGCCTCACCTCCCAGATCAGCACCATCAACCGCTTCCTCCGGGGCTTCACCCGTCCCTTTTGGGTCAAGGACGAGCGCGAATCATGCGCCTTCGTCCTGCATGGCGGCCAGGGCACCGGCAAGACTCTGATTCTGCAGCGCGTCGCCGAGTCGCGCTGGGGTCGCCCCTTTTGGATTAAGCCGTCGGACAAGCTCACCACCGTCCGCGACACCTTCAAGCAGGCCCGCGCCTCGCAGCCATGCATGGTCCTCCTGGACGGGCTCGAGGAGCTCATCTCAAAAGAGCGACCCAACCGCGAGGCCGTCGTGGAAACCCTGGCCGAGGAGCTCGATGCCCTCTCCGCTGAGGCCAGGGCCGCCGGCGCGCTGCCCAAGGTCGTCGTCTTGGCCACATGCGAAGACTACATGACTGATGTGCCGGCCAAACTGCAGAAGCGATCCCGCTTCCGCGAGAACATTGCGCTGCCGATCCCGCGCGCATCTGAACGGCTAGAGATTCTCGAGTTTCTCGATCCACCCATCCGACCAGACGAAAAGATGGAGTGTCTGGCCAGTGTGGCGCAAAAGACGCATGCCTACAATGGGGATGACCTAGCGACTCTGGTGCTCAATGCGAAGAAGATTTTGGGTAATCGATTAGACGAGGAAAGCAGCACAGTATCAACAACTTCGTCAGCCTCGGCCGTTCCCGCAGAGCATTTCATGTCCAAGGAAGACATGTTGCAGGCGCTGAGGATAACGCGTCCGACTGCCATGCACGATATCAATCTCAAGCCGCCGACCATTCACTGGCAGGATGTAGGCGGACAAGAGAACCTCAAAAAGGTTCTGAACCGGATGATCAAGAATACCAAGGTATGTTCCCTCAACTGCTGTCTGTTGGCTACAATAGTCAAAGCATTTTCTCTATGAATAAAATGTGCATGAAACTAATGCAATATGCTATGTAAAGAACACCAACCCCTCCAGCCGCCACGTCCTACGCAACCCCCCCAAGGGCCTCCTCCTCTACGGCCCCCCCGGCTGCTCCAAAACACTCTCCGCCCAAGCCATGGCCACCGAATCCGGCTTCAACTTCTTCGCCGTCAAGGGCGCCGAGCTCCTCAACATGTACGTCGGCGAGTCTGAGCGCGCCGTACGCACCCTCTTTGAACGCGCGCGCGCTGCCTCCCCCTCCATCATCTTCTTCGACGAGATCGATTCCATCGGCGGACAGCGCGGACCAGGCAGCGGCGCCTCACCCTTCTCCGGAGCCGGATCCTCGTCCTCACGCAGCAATGGCTCCGTCAACATGCTCACCACGCTGCTCACCGAAATGGATGGCTTCGAAAGTCTCACGGGCGTGCTTGTCCTCGCGGCGACGAACCGTCCCGAGGCGATGGATCCGGCTCTTATGCGGCCGGGACGCTTTGATCAGGTCCTCTACGTTGGGCCTCCGGATCAAGCTGCCCGAGAGGCCATCTTTATGGTGCATCTGCGCGGGCTGAGCGTCGCGTCGGATGTGGATGTGGTGGAAGCGGCGCGCCTCGCGGATGGGTATTCTGGCGCGGAGATTAATGCGATTTGCAATGAGGCTGGTATGACTGTGCTGGAGCGGTTTGATGACGATAATGGCGAGGGAGGAGTCAAGTTGGAGATTGCCATGGCGGATTTGGTGGCTGCTGTGGAGAAGACGCCGCGAAATATTACGCCGGGTATGATTCACGGGTATGAGGCTTGGTCGAGGCAGTTTAAGAGGAAGTAGGAGGGAGTTATATGGATATATGATTTGCACACATGCTGCGGGCGTACGTGTGTGTGTGTGTGTGTGTCGGTGTTTCCAGTAAAGAAAAGTCAAAAGAGAAGCAGGCGTTCCTTGTCCTTCTCCATCATTGTTCTAGCACCATTTATCACCATCTCATAAGTAAGTATTGCTTCCATTTCCGAGGTCCGACCATAAAGATAATTGCGAGAGCTAGCCATAATGATATCTCCGAGAACCACCCATATATTGATGATACGTGTGCGTTGAACATACTCAGTCAGGTATAAAGGGCAAGAAGGGCAAGACACAAAATGCACAAAATGATCATCAAAACAAAACATAGTCCGTTATTTCGTAGTCTTGCCAGGTCGTCCGTGTTTTCCCCAGGCAGGCGAGTCTCCTTCCACCCAGGCATAGCGCTCGCAATTTGCGTACAATCAACGTGTTTCAGTACTTGGAAAGTTAGGAGGGAAAGGCAAGGGCCTCTGCTCGAAATCAACGTCCCTCGGCCTGACCAGATTGTGTTCCTCGTGTCCACGGCCGTCCATCGTCTTTGGCTTCTTTCCGAACACCAAAGGGTCAGGCATGGCGCCGCGTGAAGAATAGAGTGGCAACAACAGCTGAATGACAGGAAAACCTCAGGACCAACCCCCTCACGTCTTCCATCGCCAGTGTCATCTCCATTCTCTTGCCCAAGACAAGCGATTCTCATTGGGCAGAAGAACACACACAACACATTGCCCAATCAATTCACCTCCCATTCCCAGTCTCTCACTCCGTCCCAAAGCACTGTCGTCATTGCCGTCCATTCGCAGTGAGAAAAAAAAAAACCAGGAATCACACACACAATCAAGGCGCATTATGAAAGCGTTTGCAATTTTCAGCATAGCTGCATTTCGAATAATTGAAGATAGAAACGCCCCAATCACACGGTAAGAGAACATGACACAACGCCGCCGAGTTGCCCGTTTCTGAAAATCTACCACCCCAAAGGCCGTTTCCGGTCATGATTGAAACATGTCCATTCACTCTCTCCGCGTACGCAGCGAAAGAACAGGGGCACGTAGGACTCGAGAGAGGAGAGGGGGAGAGCCGCGCAAACACGAAAAATTGACAAGTATACCTAAGCAGAGGGGGGTGAATCCACCTGTGCGCCGTCGCCAAGAACCAAAAGAAGAAGAAAAAAAAACCAAAGCAGATATGAAAGCTTTAAAACAAAACACACACATGTATGTGACCCTCATGACTCTTCATCAAATCTGCCTCTGCTCCCCGTTCCGACTGCCGCAGTGGATAGACTGATGGAGATCTTTCCTGTGCCGGAGCCACCGCCAAAGGACTTTCGTTTCGGCGTCGACAGGCGAGGGCCAGCAGCTGTGGTCTTTATATCGGAGGTGCTGCTGCTACGGCGCTTGGTGTGCAGCAGCCGATCAAGCTCGTCATCTTCATCTTCTTCGCGGCGACGTTTCTCCGATAGGCGCTCTAGGGGCGGAGCCACGATACCCCACGCAGTAGGTTCAGGTGCGACTGAGGCCTCCGAGGTGTCTGCGGATGGAACATCTTCAAAGAATGCATTTTCGTCGCTGTCTTCATCAGACGCGTAGTCGACCAGAGGCTTCGTCGGCGTCAAGGGCCCGTTGTCGGACAAGAATTGATCATCGTTGGCCAGATCCTCAAGCGTCTCCTCGTCGTCGTCCTCGGGATCGGAAGTATTCCAATAGTCCTCCTCTGTGGGATCTACAGGTAATTGATGGTGCATAGGTGTCAATCGTCGGGCCATGGCGAGACCTTCTTCCAACGAGTAGTCCATGCTATCTGTGTAGTCTTGTGTTTGGTCATAGCGCACGATAAGGTCGTAGATTGTGCTTATGTAGCTAAAGCGAATGAGGGAGTCTCGACGGTCCGCGACCAAGGTATGGATCAGGTCCTTGTGATTCTCCTTCCTGACGAACTCGAATAGTTCAATGCATGCAGAGCTGAGTAGGTTATCTCCGGGCAAGATGTCTAACAGCATATCTAGAACCGGGACCAATACTCGCCGCTCCAAAATCTGCTTCAGGTAGAACTCATCCTGAAGGGCAATCAGGCTGCGGAAAAATCGAATGGCCACTAGAATAAAGAGGAGTTGTTAGATCTGAGCGAGAATCTTGACCGAGGCCGGATCTGGAAAGTCAAGACGCGAGGATGCAACGTGTATTTGATAATAAAATAAGGGAAGAAAAAGGCTTACCCAGTTGCAAGAACTTCTCACGGCTTTTCAGTAACTGAGCAACTCGCTGAACAAGATTGTGACTCAGCACGAAATATCTGCTATATCGGTGATGCTGTCGAATAAAGAACAGCAAGACATCCACGAGGTGAGAGAACATCGAAGCTTGCTGGACTCCAAGATTCATATCCGTTTGCCTCTCCAGATCGATCAACGGTTTGAAGAGCCTGGGAGCCGCGCGTTCGTACAGCCGTGTGAGAAATAGTTCCTGCTGAGGGTCTACATGTGTACGCACGGGGGCGGCGGAGTTTTGGCCATTCGAGGGACCTGGAGGAGGAATCCCCTGATCCACAAACACTTTCAGCACGTCACAAACCTGAGTCTTGACACCCAGATCAACTTCGACGAGCAAGACGTCGACCAATAATTCCACCAATGTCGGTTGATTATCATGCAGCTGGCGGTTTATGGCCTGTCGAATCTGCTGCGGTTCGTGATCCATGCTGGTGACTAGTATTTCCGTCGCGGCGACTCTGACTCCAACGTCTCTGTGCCTGAGACCGTAATGGATGACCTGAAGCAACCCGAGCGCAAGCATGTGGTGGAAGATGCCTGTTTTCATTGTGGGAGCCTGTATGATCTTAGCAAGGGCGGAACACTGCTGAATGAACAAAATGGCGTCCTTCTTCTTCTTCCCGTCGCGGCAGTTGGCGTTGAATATGCTGAACAGCTCGCTGAGGAGACGCTCATTCGACTGGATATGTGAGACGACTTCGACGTGGTTGAAAAAGATCAACGAGTTAAGGACGGAAAATGTAGGATCGTCAAGTATCCGGGCGAGAACCACGTCTTTCAGGTATTGGAGGCGGTACGTCTGGTGAATCTTGTAAAGCGTGTGTTCATCCTCGATGGGAACAACTTCCTTGAAACGACCTCGATTTTCGAGCCATTGTCTATGATTAGCTTTGTGACCCGGATAGTCGGGGTCGTATTCCAGAGCACCCATTACGCCGAGAAGGCAGTCGTCTGATATGGCGCGCTCGATAATGGCAGTGTCGTTGAGAAGAATAATAGCCTTCATGATGTTGCAAAGTCGGTGGAGGTCGGGAAGGCTCTCTAGATCCTCCGCCATTTCGACTAATGGAACCAGCTTCATAATGTAGTCGTCCGCTATGACGTATTTGGTCAAAGCCTCGCGCCCATTGGCGCCTGTGCTCAAGATGCGCACATTTGACTCAATTTCGGGCAAATTACCGAGCTCGGCCATGGGAAGACTCATCGACGGGGGAGCTTCCATGGTCAAGTCATCTGACAGACCGTCGTCGCCTCCAAGATTGCTAGATAGTGCCTTCTGGACGCTGCTCACGAATTCCCTGCAAAAGATTGCCCGTATTAGTCAACATGGAAGTAACTGTCAAAATCAGAGTCTGATGCGAACCATATTAAGGCGCAGCCTTCAGCTTCTTGGAAACTGAGGGCCATATCCGTGCCACATGAGGATTCTTGCCACACGATGAGTGTTTCTGAAGTGAAAGTCATATTAGTTCTATCCGCTATCAGACGAACAGGGGGCACATGGACGGCAAAAGAGTCGAAGTGCGCCGACTGGAGTGCTCACCTTGCTGCTTCTGGAAGCCATCTTCCTTCTGAATCTTGGTCTCTAACAGAAGTTGTTCTGGATGCGCCTCGGACTCTACAAGGACTCTGGGGTCTTTGCGGCCTTCGTCCGTCTTTGATAGAGGGACAAGATAAAATGGATTAGCACAAGTTTGAAGAACAGAACCACCAGTACTGAGGAGTCACGTATCATCAGAAATGGATGAAATGGAAGCAGAAATTGGTGTTTTCTTCGACATACTGCGATGAAAGTTGCGGTACAAAGGCCGGTTCCGAGGTCAAACCAGTCATTCTCGCGAAGTTCGTAAACTTTGACGCGCTTTTTATCCGTCTGATGAGGCACAGGCTGTGCCATCATCAACGGCTCGGAGCCCACCTCCGTTTCGAAGTAGGCACTCAGATCGGGAGCGAGTTGCAGATGTTGTTCAAGGGATAGTTCAGGCAAGATGCTGTGGTTCGAGAGCGTGAGCGCCGCCACGGTGCTTCTCGTATTTGCGCCAGAGTGGCGCAAGCGCAACTATTTGGGCAAGGGTGCCGATAGTGTCGGCGTGTCGCAATGGTGCGATCGAAATGGCAGGATGAGGGCGATGGCAGGTGTGATGGCGGATGCGACGATGAGTCTTTGAGCGCGAACTCGATACGTGATGAGTTGAGAGGGCGTCGAATGCGTTGGGCGCTGAAGCGGGTCGGGTTCGAGCGGCGATCAACAGCGACGAGAATCGAGTTGAACGAGCGAGTGATGCAAAGTCGGCGACGAGATGAGAGGGTTGAGAGACTCGGGCGATACAAGGCGACGGAGATAACGCGTGAGGATGCGCGCGGGAAAATGGAGGAAGCCGTGGGAGAAGCCGGTCTTGGTTGGGCTAACGACTGGTCGATGATGCGAGAGAGGATAGGTAGGATGGATTAGCGAGGCGGACGGGGCCAGCCACACGCCGATAGACCACAGTGTGAGTCACAGTGTCGGCAACAGTGGGGGCCGAAAGAGGATCTACGCGCGCGCGTGCTGTCAGCTTATATAAGTTATGGTACGGACAAGAAATTGAGCAAAAATGAATAAAATGATCGACTAGCTGTCCGCTTGAAGCGATTTCTCTCTGCGCTCTTCTGACTTGTGCTCCACGCAGATGCTGCTCTGCTACGGCAAAACGCGGAGAAAGACAGCGGGAGATGGCGATAATCACTGTGGAGGAGTGGAGGAGCTGCGACTGCGATGCAAGTGAATTCACGAATTACAACGTGGCTTCGAATAATCGGGGTGGGGAGAGCACGAGACGACAACACGAGACCGAATTCCAACGGACATGAAGAACAGACGGCGTACAAGTACCTTGTCGCGAGCAGTGGAGTGCACTCTGCGCAGGTATTCGGGACTTTGTTCTCCCTAGCAATTGTTGTCTCTACTCCGAATGTATCTTTTTTGTCGCCCTTGTCTTGCGTCGGTGCCTTACTCCGTACCTATACTGCCCAATGGCTCAGCCTTGGTCCTTTACCCTTCATCATCCCCGGCTTCTGAGTCCTGACTTGGCAACTCGGCGTCCTTTTGCGCCGCTGCCTCTGTGATTTGCAATATGACAAAGTGGCGATCCATGGAGAAGATGCCAACGCGTCCATGGAGTCACGGTACCGGGGAAAATTGCATAAAAACGTCAGAACCCGTTGCGGGCAGAGAAGGGTGGTTGTGTTGCTTTTCATGTTGCGTCACGTTACGCAAGAGGAGGGACATTTGCGCTGACTTCATCATGACATCGCACCGCCCTGTACTCCGTATGCTTTACCCTAGACCATGATTCAAAAAAATTGAGACGGGAGTCACGGGACACGATGCGCTTAAAAAGTGGATCTATCACAAAGCATGGGGCATGGAATGACCATGGCCTTGAGCCACCATGGTCCATGGTCCATGGCCCATCGGTGTTTTGATCAACACTATACATACCGATATGTAGAGCGAAAGAAACGAGCATGGGAAGGTTCGGCAGGATCAACCGAACCGAGATCACGTGCCTAGAACAACGATATAGATGCATAGTGGCACCATGGCAGCACCCACCCCGGTTACATGAACCCTTGACCCGTAGGTACTCCTCAAGACCAGGAGAATCACACATACAGAACGCGCATAACTTTGGTCATGAGGCCAAAATTAACAGATGCAACTACATCCCGTAGATTTGTTGCACACACCCATTTCACGCGTATCATACGTAATGTTCCAGGCGACGGTCAACTTTCACTGCTCACCGGTTTATCCCTTCTCTTGAGATACTCGACAGTCTCATCGAAGCTCTCAGCCCGCCTGACTCCTGAGCGCTCTCTCAACGGCCTCAGCGCTCGAGACCCTACATACCTAGGCTCGTGGCTCGTGTTGGACAATGGAGAGTACATACGGAGTGAAGAGGACGCAGCGTCTGTGTGCTCACTGCTTGCCGAGGAAGTGCACTCCTTGTCCGACACCCGATTTGCGAGCAGGCTGAGCACGAGGCTGGCGATAAGAGCCGCGATGGATGCCCTCAATGCCAAGAATCTCGCACACCATCTTTTCGCAACTTGTAGACTACTGCGACTCGCTTCGCCCACGGGCTCCGAGAAGTTGCCGAAGCCGAATGTGCCTATGCTGGAGTGATGCGCACAATGCGGAGAGGTGTCCGCCACTGTCCAGACAACGCAAGTTGGGTTTCTTTGCCATCACTTTGGGGTGAGCAGAAATACATTCGCAATAAGTGTGTTCGTGTGATACTTCCACGTACACGTCGTCATGCCCTACTGGAGTAGAAGGAAGGAAAGAGATGCTCGGACGCCATGAGTCTAATCTGTCACTCGATGGATTAACTTCGATGGGATGTGCTATAGTCACGTAGCCACGGTAAGCAGATCTAGAGAAGCAGTCCAGCAAGAAGACATTGATTCCATGATGATGAGAAATGTAGAGAAAGAGCGAAATTTACTTACACACATACTTTCATAGATAATCCATGAGCCCAGGACCGTCTTACCCGGTTTCAAGCCAAGTATCACTCAGCAGACGTGACACTGCGCACAATGCAATCAAAGCATCCTATCCGCACCATATCATGCGAGTCTGTAATGAATCAGGTCATTATTGGTGAACAGCGCCCTTGCCGACTAAAAAGTCTGACAACCTTCTGCCAACGGTACCTTGATGCCATTCAGTCAGACCAAATCTGTATTTGTAAGAGCTTTTATAATCATTATATTGACAATTGAGAGGCAAGAAGTCGTTGGTCGATGAATGGCTGAGAATGAGACTATGAGTCCGGCGACAGTACTCGTTCCTCACGATCCGGGATTCCGGCCCCCACGAGATGATGCGATCTGCCCGCATGCGACTGTCTCTTCATGTACGTTAGGCAAGAGACGTAGTGTCAGCTGGTCTTCTGGACTGCAGTCCTTGGGGGCGTAATCACAGGCCAGGAGTTGATACAAAGTGCGATATCGCGCGATGCTGTTCTTCGCGCTGAGCAGTCAGTCATAGACTCATAGCTCTTTAACAAGCAGCGTCGATACTTACATGCATACAATGGCATCGACTGGAGTCGCTTCATGATGAACTAGACCGATTTTTTCTTTTTGCTTTCTAAGCTCAATCAGTGCTGTCAAGTCTCGTATGTCGGGCGATACGACTTGATCAACCTTTAGACTTAAACCTCGTCATGAGCCTCGCCGCTCCTTTGTCAAAGGCAAAGATCGCCGCCCCCCTCTGGTATACAAACCCAAGGCAGGATCGCAGCACCGAATCCTGCGGGGCTTATTCCCCCAATGGAAATGTTTTTTGAGGAGAGGGGGACGCGTAGCGCACGAATCCTGCGACTTACTTCGTCACGAACTTGCCATGTAGTTTCACTGTCCAGGCACCTTTTGCTCATATACCCACCTTTCTGGCATCTGCGTACGATAAGACTAGCATTGTTAATGAAGTGTTGCTCAATCTTGTATGCAGTGAGATTCGGATCACACATTACTCATTTCCGTGGTGCGACGTGTCACAAAGTGCGAAAGAATAGGGGCACTTTTGGCAGGAATACCACACGTATGGTGAGGAAGTTGCTATGAGCAGCAATCTAATAGAAATATAAGAATATCGGATTTTGTATCAAATTGGAGTGCCTTACTTATCAAATACAGACACGGAGAGGTAATTGGGTGTAAGATCTTTACCCAGCGTCGCCCTTCCGAGTCACAGCAGTAGGCACAGATGGTGATACCGTGATGGAGTTTTTGGCAGACACGAGCATCTAAACCATCGACACCTAAGCTTCTTTGCTCAAACTCCTATTATTCCCTTCCAGGCATCGATCAGTATAGAAATGAAGTGTAACAGTGGCGCAAGGGAACGGCAGAAACTTTATGCGTTGTATGTAGTTATACGCACAAGCTCTGTGTGGATGCCACTGGAGCGGTCGTGGCAACACGAGATGCGTAGCACGGCATACCTACATGGCCACAGGTTGGCCGACCCGAGATATCGAATTCTCGGCATCACAAGAGTGTGGGGAAAAAATGGTGGCGCCAACGATCACGATTGCATCTGATACTGAATCGAGATCTCTAATTCCATTCGGTTGGTTTCGAGGAGCGAAGAAGGAAAGTTCCTCTTCTCTCTTTTAGACACAAGTAATGCGGAAAGAACCCGATGACATGATGTGACCGCGCAGCCCTCGAGTACCTTCAGATTTCAATTGGCGTCGTCACAGAGGCCACCTCAATGACTCTCGAACAAGTTGTCGTGCTTTCTGCTGAGACATGGACGCAAAATGGGGAGACGGCGTGGAATGCTACATCGTCACCTGTCTTGGCGCCCGCGTGGTCCTCCTCGTCGTTCAGTCACGAGTGAAACAAGCGTAGCTCTTCGACTCAGCTCTCCGGCTATGTATCGTCACTGGCCCTGCTCAACTCGACCATTATCCATATGCACACATCCTGCCGTAAGTTTGTGGCAAAGCCGTGGAATTCCGTTCGCGAGCCAACGTGCATCCTTTGCTCGACTGGAGGGAACTCGTCGTCTTGAGATGAAGCCGTCAATTTAAACATCTACATTGTCATCTCGGGGATTTTGTGGTGTTGAAGCCGGAGCTTGATACCATTGTGGGCCTGTGGCCTGTGTTTTGTATGATCAAATGTGAAGCTGCTAGATTGAGGCGGTAGCGACGGCATAATCGGGCATCCTGGATCTCTTGGTTGATACGGTTCTGAATTTTTTTGATTGCTGCCTGTGAATTGAGCGGCGAGCCAAGAACACACGTTGAGGATTTGTGAGTAGATTCTTATGATCAACCGTGAATAGGTACGTAGTCAGCCAGTACGACGCTGTTCTTGCTCCACAATCGGGTTTCTACGACTTCGGCCATTGTAAGTTGGCACAACGAGTTCAATAGAGCAGTGATATGGAACATGGCTGATACGAAAGGCGCAGAAGAGGTTCGCCTCCACGATGGAGCATGAGTGCGTCATTGTTAGAACTTGGAAGAGAGAATACACAAACCAACTCGTCCCCAGTGCTCAGGGCCGTAAGTTAGTCCCAGATCGAGATAATCATGGAGTCGTACGGAGTACATACACCAAATTGTACTTGAGTCAGTATACGTAGTTTGATGAACGCCCGACCCTGCTCCCCAGACATGGTGAGGCTCAAACGAGGCGTTGTCGGAAGCCACCAATTGAAGAGCCTCACAGCCTTATTGAAACGCACTAGTCTGCCGCCTGGTAGAAGTTGAGCTCTGTATTTTTTATTTTGGTTTCGGTCCGGCTTCTGCATCTTTAGAGTGAGTGCTGCACCCCCGAGATGTTGCATTTTGGCGTGGACGAAGCGGGTAAGAAGCGGATCCTGGCTAGGACTCGATGGCAGTACCGATTGGTACAAATAGCTATGACGTGCGAAATCGTTTGGCGTACGGTGATCGCCGCCATGGGAGTTCAGTAATACACTGCCTTGGGGCGTGACGAGATCTAGTGAGCTGCAACGTTGACTGCAAAAGACAGCAATCTCGTGCGTGTTCTCATTGAATGACACGCGATTGTGCCCGAATATGTACGTCGGAGCTGAACAGTCAGAGGGCAGATCTGATGCTGCAAGTCAGCACCTTCCCGAGAATGAGGCCACTCCTAAACCGCTACACCGTTCGAATTCTACACTAATAAGCCCGTCGATTCTATAAGGCCCAAGGCGAGTTCGGCCAACGGCGTGGCTGTCGCAAGAATCAAGTATGTACGGTGAGCCACTAGACAACATGATGATAGGGTGATAGGGACGATGACGGGAATATTGTCGTGCACGCGGCGAGAACGTCTGCCATCCCACTGTAGCTACATAGATGCTTCTTATCTCCTCGGCCGATTTTACTGTAACGGCAACCCATCCGGCGCCGGGCGCCAGACAAGGGGGCCACGGGGGCCAGACGAGCACACCAGACTGGACTTGGGTTAAGAAAATACGAGGCACCTGGTGTCCTTGACGATCTCATGGATGGTGCAAACCTAGCAGCTAGTCAAGGATGCCGCCCTGACTTGACACATGCAGACAAGGCCGGCTCGACCGGAGTTCGAATGTTGCATACTATACACGGAGTCATTGCTGAGTAGATAGCAATCCGGACGCCGCCTTATGCACAACAAATGGCGGGGACGTGCGGGAAGATCGTCGAAGGCAGTAGGTAGTCTTCATGCTACTGTCACGCGCAGCGGCACTTGTCCGGAGGGAGCGATCTGGTGATATAAGATTTAGAGAATCAAGCAAGGCCGCACTCTCACGCCACCCAGCCGAATGAATGCCAGGACATAATACCAGAATGAATGCAATTATGTGACTCTCGGGGTCGTGTGAAGGGTTCGGTAGCATTGGTGGCTGTTGCATCGAGCACCATTCAGTCCATTGCCGTCGCGTGCTGCGTCTGGCTCACCAATTGTCCAGGTCGACCGTCGACGCCTTGCAAACTCCACCAAGGCTGATCGATGCGAGAGCACCGCGACGTGTAGACGGGCTTGGCGACGGGCTTGGCGACCCCCTTGGCGACAGCCAGGGGATATCCTACCAGATGATGTCAAGCTTCAGATGTGTGGCGCACGCTTGAGCTAGACCTCGCTACATATGTCTCCGATACGTCAGTCGGTGCGTGGTATGTAGCGTTGTTTGTCATTCTCCAACAAGGCCGCACGTGGATGGCTTATCAACCACCGGATCTTGCGTCCCGGAGCCCAACATTGGACACCGACCGCTCTGCCACAAGGGCCTTAGCCAGCCACGATGTTCGGACACTAGGTGCGGTAAGCGAAAAAGGTGTCGAGGGGAGATTGTACCTATTATGCGACGAGGCGTACGCATGGGCAAATGAAAGAGCTGCGGCAAGGCGGAAGTCCGACGCACGATAAGGTCTCAGTGAGAAATTACCCACTCTTTCATTCTTTCGTGGCTTCAAAAAGAACAAATCCAGGTTCTTCAGCGGTGCGAAAAAGGAAGGCGGTACGTAGATATTTTCTTCCCGAGTCAGCCTTCCGGATGCCACATCATACTGACGACTGCGGTCAACCGCCTTTCGAGCCATGATCAACGGATGATCAATAGACCTTTCTTCACAAGGGGCTCTGTGCATTGTTTCGTGCATGCAAAGCGGGAAGTCCGTGCTGCGGAAGAGATCCGATTTGTGTGGGGGATGAAGTTGCGTGCTCATACCGCGGATTTGGAGTTGTCACATACATGTGCCATGCGCATATATAGAATTGTAGTCGTCGATGACATTGGGGGTTTACGACGGACTCGTCCCCGTATTGTGTGCCAGTGCCACGTCGTCTACGTCCATCTTTGGCGTGAGTGACACGCAGAATAACTGCGTGTCGTCATCCGCCGAGTTACCTACCTATCATACCCAACAGATAACAGCTGGTCCTTAAGAAACCCCCTGCTCATATTTGAGCAATGGCAACACTTTGTCTTTTGCAGGTTGAGTCAGAAAAGTGTTGGAACTTTGGAATCGGGCTGATATCTGCGTCAGCCGGCAAGGACCGGTCATCGCGTTGCAGCTCGGCCGCGCACCGAGCAGGTCATTGCAGAGGATATTTTTACCTTGCGGGTTCGTACAGCATACAATAATGCAGCCATTCTAGAATGCCGAGCGCAACCATCACATATGGCCCATCCGCAGTCCTGGTACAACATGGGTATCAACTGCGACATACGCAGCTGCGCCCAATAAGGTGTTGGCTTCGATGTACGTGTAGATATCGCTTCCCAACACTGCCGTGATGATGGAGGAGCGTAGATCGACTTCGCAATGTGGCCTCTCGGCGGTCCAAAGATTCAAAGAAGTCCAAGTGGCAAGGACCCAGGGCTGAAACACATGCTTCTCGGACCTGGCCAGCCAGTGGCGATAGAATTCTCCATCTCGGACTACTGGACAGAAGTCGTTGGCAGCCCATACAAGACCGAATCGACACGGGACTCAGGGTTGCGGCTGAAGAGGAGACTGACGTCTGCAGGACGCGCAAAGAAAATACGATGAGCGCGTGTCGTGAGCCCAAAGCTGAGCAAACATCATCCGGTCCGTCAACCCCTTCTCGTCCGGTGCAGCTGTCTAAGCTGTCTAGCGCAGCTGCCAGAGCCACCCCTCTCGCGTCACTCCGACTCACAGGCTACGGAGTACATAGGTACATACTCCGTATGTAGGTATGTACACTGTACAGTGTAGCGGGCTGCGGTACAGCTGCTGCCAGCAACACACCCCGCAGCCGCCGCCGGGTGGTGGGCCCGTCCCCTCGTTCTACCTCGTTCCCCCTCGTCACTTTCGTCGCCTCGTCCGACTGCCCTCCTCGCCTCCTCGCGACCGACCAAATGCAGCGACTTATTGACCCAACTCGTACCTACCTAGACACCCTGGCCTCCATCGCCCCGTTTCTAAGACAGCCCAGGAACGCGCGCTGCCAACCACGGGATCCGAATCACAATAATTGTGTCACTGCCCTGTGTGCACGAAGGAGGCATGAAAGTATTAAAGGAACGGGCGGCCTCGGTGCTCGACTCCTCCCTGATACCGCTTTCGCGAACCAAAGACGCCTTCACCTGGACTCTTCTCACCCTGCCTCCCCGTTCATGACCGACTGCTCACGCTGCACTGCTTTGCCGGTTAGCAAATTCGTGCGACGTGAATACGCAAATCATTTCTTGAAAGCAAGCCAGGGGTAGGGGTGGTGGTCCTGTCAGGGCCGACCCGTGTTCCCTTTATTAATCCTGCGCCATCTCGACAGGTTGACTGGTGCCACTCCTTCTTTGTCCTAAATTCCAAAAAAAAAAAAAAAAAAAACCAATTACATAGGCCATCCACAGACTTGCAGCAACCTTGCTGCGCCAATCAAACTGCCTACGGGCTACTTTCTTTCTCCGACTCCCCTAGACTCCTCTCCTTGGCGCAACAGACAACCGGACCCGACCGGATCCCCCGCGGCTTCATCCATAACCCTCAGATCCGGAGTCGTCTTCCATCATGTCTATTTTTTCGTCGCTCCGGAAAAGCCGCCAACGGGCCAAGGAGCACAACGCAAAGCTGGCTGAGCAGAAAGAAAAGGAGCAGGCACAGATTCCGTATAAGCACGTCCCGACCCACGCCGCCGCGGACGCCTTCGCTAGTGCGCCGCCAAGCTGGAGAGAGGCTGATCGGGCCCGGATCGTCGAGCAGAACCGCAGACGAAGTGCCATGGCGGCGAACGGTCATCATATGAATATGCCTGGCGTACCTCGCGTTGGCAGCAGTCTGTCTCGAGTCTCGTACCCTGGCGAGGACATAACGCCTGTCATTCGCCTACCGAGGGCTTACAGCTACACAGGTGTTTCTTCGCACACGGCAAGTGCTCGTGAGAGCCGGGAAATGATGTATCCAGCTCCTCAAGATATTACTTATACGCACGTCTCACGCAAGGGCAAGGAGATTCCTCGGGTGAATGACACACACCGACTTAGTCCAACCTCAAGCAAAAGTTTGTCTTTTCTGTGACGGTTACGTACATTTTGAGTTTGTCGCAAACTAACGTGTGGGATCACAGGTACACCCTCCCACTTGGATAGCTCTGACGGCTCTACGAGTTCTCATGATGATCTGGAGATCAAACTCTCCAAGCCAGAAAGGGGATCTGCCGACGCCGTTACGACCCATCGTTTGCATCCAAGCCATGCCCGGAGGAAGTCTGACGCCTCTGTCCATCAATACGCATCATCGAGCACGTCCAAACATCCACACTCGAGTACCCATCGAGACTCTCGCCCTCCCCCATCGATGAGAGGATTTGCGTCAATACCAGCCGTTGCCGCAATTCAAGCAAACAACTTGGGGGGTAGCTCTACTCATCTGCCCCCTCACGGATATAGTGGTCGAGCCAGCTCCATCAAGTCATCGCGGTCCGACACCCTCCTGCCGTCAACACGACAGAGCTCAGCAACATCGCTATCAGGCCTCTCAAACGGAACTACGAAGCAGTCAGCTTCGACTCAGGCTACTGCTCACATACCGACGATAGAAAAGAAAGAGCATTCGATACATTGGATCTCATTGCCTGAGCCTGATATGGCTGTCCGCGCTCCTTCCGTCGAAACCGCTCCGGCACCGTCTCATGCGCATACAGAAGCCACGGCTCCTGCTAGGGCCCCCCAGCCTACACATAGCGTAATGCCTAACACCAAGGTCCGCCGACCACAGCAGCTACATCGCCGCTCAAACAACGTGGAATCACAGACTGCTAGTCTCCAGCAACACATGGATCGAAGGCGCCCCATATCTTTGGCTCGTGCAGATCAATTGGCCAATGTATTTCCCGAAATGGCTATACCCGAGACGCAAGAAAAGCCGGGAAAACAAAGAAGGCTCTCCAAGGTCGGCGCAGGAAATTTCCTCAGGAAGAATCGATGGTCGACTTCCAAGGTGCCTGCACTACTGGTCTAACCCATACCCGGACGAACGGGGCAACGAAGTGCTCCAGGGCAGTTCTCGGCCTGCTGCCTTCTCTGGAAGCTTCCTACTTCTTTTTGTCGCATATCTTCATTGTTTCCATCATTTATCTCTCAAACTGTGTTTACGCTGGCTTGGCCTGCGATGTATTACGAATTCACGATCATATGCATAGAATCGGCCGGTGTTGGGTATATTGACTTTCTTGACCGGTGGGGAAAAAAACGGGGCACATTTGTCCAACTCTCTTGTGTTGGTGGAACGAACTCTCGGCTCTGTCCATGTCAAGAGGATGATATGGCATGACATCCTGAGTGTATTTGCGGTATGGGTGTTCTTAGAGTTAGCGCGCATAGATGGAGTAATCTCGTTTTTACAGTCCTGAAACAAGGGCATCGTCAAGGCATGAGGATGAAGAGGAGACACATGGGTTGTCTGGGCCGATGCAATACCTGATTGCATCTGCGAAGGGCTCTATCGAATATACACACCACCAGCCTTCATTGGGTGGCCTTCATTGCCCACTGTCTCAGTGCTTTCTGCAAGTAAACGACCGCGCATATCGGAAACTAAAAGTCTTCGCAACACGATGCCTTCTCCAGCAGCGGTGCTCAGACTCTTTTGGCATGATGCCTGGAGAATGGGGGGTGAAGCAGCATCAAGCATGAAGCAGGACGCATAAATGTATACTGCACAAATAAAGTAATCACCCATGCACTTGTTTCATTCTCATAGCATGTTTTGTGCCGCCAGCCATGTGTTATGGGGAGACACAGAGAGAGGAGACAACAGAGGAGACACAGAATGAGCTCATGATGAAAGGCGAAGAGGAATCAAAGGTTGTTTGTTCAACGGGCCCGCGCCACAAGGTGGCACTTTAGGTAATTGTCCTTTTCGTCAAACATGCCGAATCCCATTGGCTGTACAGTATCGGTCCAAGTCCAGAAATAGTACACGGTGTGTGTATCTACCTAGCTGTACCCACTTCGCGACTAAGCCCCTCACGTCAAGGTGTATGCACAAACCGTGTACCGGTCAAGTACCGAGGAAGTCTACGCTCTCCCGCGCAGTAAGTACCCTAGTCGGTATGCGGCCCGTCTCAGCAAAAAAGGGGAACTTGACACGTTCCCACGTTCTGTGACTGTCCAAAGCATGCAGCCGCAAAGCCGCAAGTCGCAAGCCGCAAGCTTGTGCGACGTCAGTATCTACTACATACATACATACCTATCCACGAATAGAGTTCCGTTTGCTTCATGCAATCGCGCTGGCAGCTGTTGACAGCCGCCCGCCCTGCCTGCTCAACCCGGGTGAATCGTGGGCTGTTGGTCTCGTTTTTACATTCTTTTCCGTCTTAGACTTCATGCGACTCTTGTTTCTCCCATTACCGCCGCATCCGATGAGGACGCATCGCTGAAGTTGCGCACGAAACCTCGCACGCGAACGCTTCTCGAGCTTGCCTTGCCTTTTGTCTCCGCTGCGGTATAGCCCCCGGAAGGATACCTAGCTAGTCCTCGCGTTGTTGCCCTCCATCGTTCTAACGTTGGTGAATTGACGAGGCCATGGGCGTGTTGGAGCTTGTGACGAGCTGTGTGAGGTCCACGTGGGTGCGCGTCGAGACAATGTCCGCTCATAGCTTGGTAGTCTGCTTCGTCTTATTGTGCCTTCTTGGCCTTTTTTCGGTAATGATACCTCTTGTCCAAATCGAGAGCTGCGTTGCAAGCGCTGTCGCGCCCTCGCTTTCTTCATACTTGCATGCACTCAGCTAACATCCCCTGGGAACTTTACCTAGCTCTTCGCCCTTCTTCACCTCGTTGCTCCCAAACCACGACCATCGACTCCCTCAGAGAAGACCTACGTCACATCCAGCCCGTCTGGAGAGCCTACTACGCCTCGGCAACTGCCCTGCTGGTATGACCGCTGGCTGGCTGAGCGACGGCTCCAGAAACAGACACAGGACCGCCCTCATGAAGGCCGTCTTTCGCCCGACGCAGGTAGTATCGAGCCGGCGGACGTGCGCCTGAGCGTGGTGTTTCCGGCATACAATGAAGAGAAGCGCATCATACCCACACTGGAAGAGGCTGTGGACTATCTGGACGAGCATGTCGGTAGACACACTGATGTCAAGGCGTCTACTCTGCCCCACGGCGGTCGACGGCACCACCACGTGAGCTCTTCATCCGGCTCAGTGCCGAGCCGCCAGACGAGGGGGTACGAGATTTTGGTTGTCAATGATGGCAGCTGCGACAAGACTGTGGAGGTGGCGCTGGACTTTGCCAGAAAGCGTAATCTTCACGACATCTTGAAAGTAGTGAGCCTGGTCAAGAATAGGGGGAAAGGCGGCAGTGTGACGCACGGTCTGCGGCATGTCCGGGGTGAATATGTTCTGTTTGCGGATGCGGACGGGGCATCGAGGTTCAGTGACGTGGGGAAACTGATAGAGGGTTGTGAGGAGGTCGTGGATGGATCTCTTCGTGGGGTCGCGATAGGAAGCAGAGCGCATTTAGTTGGCAGCGAAGCAGTAGTCAAGGCAAGTCAATATCTCTGTCGGAGAAACGATGAAGGAAGGGAACCCCCCCCAAAAGCCCTCTTCTGTACAACGAAAGCGCCCCCTCACCCCAAAAGAGAAGAAGACGAATGGAAAGGAAAAAAAAAAAACCATTCAGGAAAATGCTAACATGTTGTCTGCAGCGCTCTGCTCTGCGCAATTTCCTCATGCGCTCATTCCACCTTGTCCTCACCATCCTCACCCCACCGGCCACATCTCGCATCCGCGACACCCAGTGCGGCTTCAAGTTATTCACGCGCGAAGCACTCCCCCATATCGTGCCCTACATGCACACCGAGGGCTGGATCTTCGACATTGAGATGCTGATGCTGGCGGAGTCGGCACCCGCAACCCCTGTGCTCGGCAGTGACGGCAGTGTTATTGGCACCAGTCCC
Organism: Claviceps capensis; assembly: GCA_018360045.1. Taxonomy (NCBI): domain Eukaryota; kingdom Fungi; phylum Ascomycota; class Sordariomycetes; order Hypocreales; family Clavicipitaceae; genus Claviceps; species Claviceps capensis. The sequence continues at coordinate 19,834 of SRPN01000029.1, read as the reverse complement.
GGAATCAAGGTTGCCGAGGTACCGATCGAGTGGCACGAGGTTGGGGGGAGTAAGCTGAATGTTATCCAGGACAGCATCAAGATGGCGCTGGGGCTGGCGGTCCTGAGGGCGAGTTGGATGATGGGGGTGTATCGGCGGCGGTTAACGTGAGCGAACGGGGGGAGGGGGGGGGGGATCTTGCTTGTTTTGGTGTGGAGATGCAATGTAAATAGGTGGTTGTGCGTTTGAGGTAGCGAAGACGATTATTGATTGCATGAATAGTCGGGTTGGCTTGGCACATGGCGAGGTGAATGGTGCTGTGCGGTGCGACTATGTACATCCCTCGACGACGTGATGGAATATATTCCGTGTGCTGTGTGCAAGAGAATTAAGGATGACGGCTCAATCTCTTCTTCTAAACGGCTCATGTTGGTTCCAAAGAGCCATCTTTGCTAATCTGTCTTGCGCAAACTTTCTTTCTAAGCAGCTCTCGTAGACGTCCAAATCGATGCTCGTCATGACATGTAATGGTCCAGGACCTGCAGGCCACTTGGCTGGCGAAGACTGTGTAAGACTTGGCATGTGCCATGATATGTGGACTCTCGATGAACGAAGCATCCTCGTGGCTATTACTCTACGTACATTTACATTACAAGCACCAACTAACTGTGTGTGCCGCATCTTCACGCTCTCCATCGACGCCAACGCAACGCATCTCTCCTAGCGAATTTATAAACGACCTCGCCTAAGCAGCTCATATCGTTTGAAAAAAAAAAAGCGGTAAATACTTCTTTCTTCTTTTTTTCTTCTCAAAGTAGCTAATGCGGTTTCAAGTGGCATGCGCTTCTTTTTATAGAATGTCTATGCACCAAGTACTAAGTAGTAAGAAGCTACCTAGTGTGGTTTTGGGGGAGCATTCATCCTACGTAGATACATATGTATGTATACAATTCGTTTGTTGGCATCCTCTTCCAAGCAGCTACCCGCCGTACCGCAGGTTCTAGAACAGTATCCTACCCTACCAGGTGTGTATGCATCTAACACACTCTCAAAAGAGTAAATACATACATAGGCACCTATCTATCCTTCTTGTCTTCGTTTTCTGCCAATACACCCAACCCATGACGCACAGTGTTCCTCTCGCTACCCCAAACAAGCACATCGACCCGTATATCAAGCCTCCAGAGTTCACGCACGTCGCACCCCCTCCCCATTGCATCAACCTTTCATTCTCTCCGTATGTATGTATGTATGTAGGTATGTAGGTATGTAGGTAGGTACACCATCTAACCTAATGCACCTTTCCCAGACACAACACCGCTTCCTTCACCTGTGCACGGCCCGAGTCCGGCAAGGGGCCAAAGACATCCCCACATCCTGTTCCTACATTCTCCAACCGGGCTGTTGTAAACGTACATGATTGTCTTTGACCAACATCCCTAGCCTAGGCACATGTATAAGAATAGCATCATTTTTTCGCGGTGGAGATCAATTGGGCTGCAAAAGCTGCGTGTTTCAGTGTAGACCCGACTCAGCATGTTGCGGCAGCAAGAGGGGTCTGAAGGCGTACGCAGAGGGGGTGTAGCCTGTAGGTATGCGAGATGGGTTTTGTTGGGAATCGTCTGGTTTTTAAACTTTTTGTGGGGGGGGGGGGGGTTTAAGGCTGAAGAGGTGGTCAAGATGGGCGAAAGGGAAGAGAAGGTGGTGCTTAGGAATCCCCAAAGTACACACAACATGCAGAGTACTCCGTAGAGCATGATAGCATAGCTGTCTACAGCACGACACTCAAGGCTCACTGATTGACGCATGTCCCGGGTTTCATATCCAGTCCAACCAGTTTTTTGTAGCTTTGTACCACCTCTGAGCTTTCGATTAATTAGATCTATATGTATATGTATGTATGTGCGTAAGTAAGTATGCAAGTGTGTATGAATGCATGAATGTATGTGCACGCGTCTCAAAGCCGCTCCCGTCGCTAACCACATGAACATGAACAACCTCAACCACATTATTAATAACAAGACAACAACGCCTTCCCATTCAAGTTTTGCACGCTCATATCCATGCACATGTTATTTTCCCCTCTCTCTTTCTTGTCAGACTCCCGTCGACCTGCTCCCTCGGTCTACTGGAACCCCTCCCGCCACACCAGCGGAAGGAACACACAACTAGCCTTCCACAGAATAAGCACAGCATCAACGAGTGCTAGAGGCGCCTTGAGGAATCCCAGCGGCCCAGATCCCATCACCGCAAGTGCATTCATCCAGAGCGACAGAAACGCCACAGAGAAGAAGTGGTACGCCAATACGGAAGGCTGTCGGATAATGCCGCCCAGCAATCCGCAGGGCCCGTCCGTCATGCCTCGCTGGAAGTACTCAAAGCACCCAGACTGGAGAGCTCGTAGCTGGCGGTCGTTGGCAGCGAAAAGAGTGTAGAGAGCCTGTGCGAGCACGTTGATGATGGAACTCAAGTTCTTGCGACGCCAGTAGAATACACCGAGGGCGTCGTTGATGGCCTTGGAGTCTTCGAGACTGGGTATGTGGGACGGGTCGATTAGTTGTGAGAGCATCAGAGCATCGTTGAATGCGACGGTCATGCCACCGCCCGTGAGAGGATGTCTCATATTGAAGGCATCGCCCAGCAGGACGAGGCCCTTTGAGTTTTGCTTGCTGGGGGGCAGCCAGCTATTGGGCATGCTTCTCGGTATTTTCCCATCCTCCATGGCCTTGAGTGCGGCTGGCCTGACCGAGGCGGGCAGCGCTGGGATAGCCACGTTCTTGATATAGCCACGCACACCACCGGCGGCGGGTGCTGCTTCCGGGATGCCTATTGGCACGTCGAAGAGGGCGCGCGTCTCGTGGGTGCCAATCTGGTAGAGCAAGGTGGGATAGCTCTTACTTCCGATAATGACATGGCCAAAGTGTTCCTGCGGTAGCTCCGTGTCGATAAGTTCGAGGGCGTAGAACTTGCTCTTGACCGTCGGCTTCTTGTTGTTGATGACTTGCTCCCGGAACTTGGAGCTGTATCCGTCCGCTATGATGGTCAAGTGACCAAAAAAGTAATCCGCCTTCTTCTCGCCAGTCTCCTTGTTCGTTGTTCGCGTTTCCACACCGAGAGTCTGATCTGTGCACTCGCCCTGTACGGTCTTGACCACCTCAGTCTCCACGACAGTGATGTTCTCGTGCGCAAGACACGACCTTCGCAGCTGGCTGATGAATTTGCCGTGGTGGAAGGATCTGCCCTCCGGTCGCTTGCCCTCTTGGCCTGTCCCCTTCCATGCATATATCACCTCGCCGTTCTCGTCGATTGTCGGATACGGAATCAGGGTCGGTGATGAGTTGTAGATGACATTGTAGCCTTTGCAGGGAATGGCATCGATGCCTTCGACGCAGTGTCCGAGACCTAGCCGCTTCAAAGCAGCAATGCCACCGGGCTGCAGCAGTTCGCCAACAATGCGATCCGGCTCTTTCATCCAACGCTCGAGTAAAATAACGGAACGGCCCTGGTTGGCGAGGGCAAAGGCCATGGCGCATCCGAATATACCCGCGCCGACGACGACAACATCGGCTTCGTGGTGCTCCTCGCGCCGTCTGCGGGCGTCGGGCGACGCAGGGACGTATTTTGTCGTCATTGGGGCTCTTGTGCTTGATGCTTTCTTCTGTTCTCTGTTCTCTTTCCCACGCGCGCCGAACAGGTAGTCGTCGGTCGGTAGTGATAGGTAGGTCAATAAGGCGTCGTTGCTGGAAGAAAAGGACGTGCCACTCTGTCTCTCAAGGTCGGTGCAGCGAGAAGGGGCGGGTAATGGGAAGGAAGGAGACGTGAGGCACCAGAGGATCGGATCTCAAGCGCTGGACAGGGGTTCGGTGATCGGGCAGGCTCTGGCGGCAAATGGCCCCAGTGCCGACTTTTCTTGCAATTGGTTTGAATCGACAAAAGCGCAGCCAATTCGTGCACGCAAGGTACGCCTGATGTGTAGGTTTATCCTGGATTCGAGTTGGTGTGAAGCCACGCCACTGAAGCAATCGTCGGCGCAAAGGGGGATGGCATAGGAATAAATCTCTGTAGGGCTTTTGACTCTTAACTTATGAGTCTTGAGTAAACGGTCGATCTTCACGTGCTTGGGCTGGGATTGCCAGCGATTGTCCATTCGAAATTCGAAATCCGCAATTTGATGGGGGTGGTTCCACGACCCATGCGCTCAGGGACTTCCATCTCTGTGACTGGTTGGCTGGATGGCTGGTGCCACTTTCCATCCGGAGGGTTCGACTCGAAGGTGGGGTCTTTTTACCCATGCATGTCTCGCCATCCAGTAAGAGGCTTCCAGATGCGCCCGAAAGTCGAACCACCCGACGGTTTAGTCCGTGGCAACATTCGACGCTGTTCCTGCAGGCCTCCACGAGCACGTGAATGACGATGAATGCCGGCCATGACATCTTTGTCTCATTTTTTGTGCGTCTTTTCATCCTCTTTTTGTTGGACGCTAAAACGGGCATCCGGAAGAGGGGCACACAGTGGTGAATGGCCCCTTTTTAAATTGTGACCCTGACATGTCTAGGTAGAGTGGTAGACAGTTGACCATGCAAATGCAGACACAACTTACAAGTTACAACCACCGCATACAGAGTGCATAGTAGACACTGTAGATAGCTGTATATATTTCATGACTCCGAGTGGACTGTCATTTCTGGCACCACTTCATTGGCTTTCCAGAGTACATGATACGGAGTACTCCGTACAGGCGAGATAGAACCAGGGTTCTCTTGTCGACTCCGCAGGCACTTGTTGGAACTTGGGTGACGTAATACAGTCCAGATGTATCACCTGCATTGACTGACTACAACCGGCCGGCCTTCAATCCTTCGAATTCCCGAGTCCCAGCTCTACCCCATCCTGGGATTTCTGGCCTCTCATTCCGTAGACACCCGATGATTATGAGCCATGTGATTTCGGGCCCAGCAGTTCGTGAAACCCGCACATTCGAAAGAGCTTGCGCAACGGGCCACGGCCATTTTGTAAGTCACTCCGCGTCTCATCCGTCAGCCATGCTAGTGGGCGTAAGAAGCATCTTGCCCGAGAAATCAAAGAGCCATCCCTGGTATCTATTCGTCTCTGCGTTTGGATGATGATTATACAGCTAGTTATATACAAAATATACAGATACGTTGGTGTACAGGTGTATTGAGAGTGCTCAAGCTCGGCTGAGTGACTGCAGCGAGCTCAAAATCGTCGACTGCACTGCGTTTGGCGCAGCATCTGGTGCACGCCTATCCCTCACAACGTTGCCATGATTTTCGCCAAGCGGTCGAGGACGTGATTGTGGTGGCGCCCTAACGGGATGAAGCCATTTGCTGTGGAACAGCACGATTTGTTGTAAATGGCGGAAGACCTGACAAAGCCTTTGACGGTGGCGCTGCGAGTATTAGGTCATTCGTGGCCCATGCGGAGACCTTACTCTCCGTGAGGCGAGCTATTCCGATAAGCTAGATCTTTCCGGCAAGTCATGTCCGCTATGATACAACTTCATGAGCCGGCAGGACGACATAATCGACGGGCGGTCGTTGGTGCAGAGAAGTCAACTCGCAATGAAGTGCATCACTCTAGGAGATGGCCGTAGAGAGTGGCCCTTTTGGAGGCGGTTTCGCAAATATATTGCCCTTCCGTATGCCGTTTGACGGGGAACAGGAGCAGGATCTGTTTTGTCCCAGACCGCATCATCGAGGACTATAGCTCTCTTTCTCTCGCTTGCTGTCTGTGGTCTTCGGCCGATTCACCTTGAGAATAGTTATCAACGTTTTCGATATATCCATCCGTTGACGCGACGAAGGACGACATTGTTTCACATGCTCAAGAGCAACTTGTAGCTGCTCAAAAGCCTGTCGGTGGATTTCGCTTTGTTCTGGTTGCGTTAGAATTCTTGAGGCAGCCTTCTTCATGGCCAATTTGATAGTCTCCTTGCAGATTTTGCTGCCGTGCCACCAAATCATCTCTGACGTGAATTCAGAGAGCAGTGACTGCAACTCTTTGTATCGCACAAAACCCGTATAGGCAAACACCAGATTTGCAAAGTTGTACTCGTTATACAAAAGTTGGCCGTTGCCATTTTCGCGGGCCGCAATTTCGCACACCTTGATCGCCGCCGAGTGCTTGCCTCTAGCTGACAGTGCCTGAGCCGCCGCGTTATATGTGCTATCTTGAAGACGGATGCCTGATTCAAGAGAAGTGTTGATCCATGAACTTGGGTCTTCGCCTCGCTGGAATAAAGCTATGAGCAAGGGCGTGACTGCCCTGCTTACATCAATCCCCTTCCGATATGCTGAGCTTATCAAATGCCTCGCGCGCTCCGTATCCACGTTTTCACTCTCAAGTTGTTTTAATACAGTATTTCTCAACGCGATCGCGGGCGGCGTTTCAAGGTGATCGGGATCCGCGGGCTGTGTCGTCGCCAGATTTTGAGCCCTGCGCAATCTCTTAGCGAGGAGGCGATCATAAAGACGACGAATAGACCGATCACAAAACCACAAACTCTTGCGACATCTGGCAAAAAAAGGTCGATTGAAACAGGCGTCCACCAATAGTTTGTGGTCGCAGCAGAAGTGAAGCCAAGAGCCTGCAGAATCCGCTCCACGACGACGCGCATGACCGTCCAACACGGCGAAAAACCATTTCGGCCTGATCCTCTGAAGACTGAAGGCTGTCACGGCCTTGCGAAGGAATGCCTCGACTTCGTCATGATCTCTGCATTGAGCCACAAAGTTGTCCGTAGCGTCTCTGAGGATTTTCTGATATAGAGACTTGTTTTCGACGCTTTGAGCCTCCTCTGGATGCTCGATGCTCTGTCGTAGCACTTGAATATGCGTCCAAACTTCATCCCATTTGCCGCCATTGACTTTCCAGGGAATGAGGTCTCGTAGAAGGCGGACGTCGGACACAACGGCCCCTAAGTCTTCCTCTAGCATTCGCAGCTCTGTGTTCGTAAATTCCGTTTCGTCAGCCTTCAAAGCCAATTCGACCATCAACTGGCGAATCTCGATTTCAACCTCCTTCCGTATTTCTATGTCTCTAAACAGCCCGCATTCCTGAAGTCTTAGATATAGCTGTTTGATTGAGACAAAGTCGCGTTGACTTTCCGAAAGCCAAGATAGCAAGCGATGAATGAGGCGCCCACCCTTCCATGGGCATAATGGATTATTGTTGGATAAAAAGATAAGGACTTCGCGGAGACTTTTACGATGCGCACTGTTCTTCAAAACTAGAGCGCATGGTGCGAGGATTTCCATAGCATCTCCTTTTAATGGGAGCAAGCTCGACAACATGGCTATGATATCCGCGGGGCAGAAGTGAGTGGAAATCCTGAAGAGGCGGGTGGCTTGGGATTGAACGAGGTCCATAGCAGCCGCCGGGAAATGCCCAAAAGATGCTATCTCCTCAACTAAATCCTTCACAGAGCTCAAGTCCTTGTTGCAGACATTTTCTTTGCTTTCCGCAATACGAGCTTCCAAATCTGTTAGCAATCGCTCCAAATCTGCTGTGAGTTGTCGAAAATGATGCCTTGAGGCCAAGCTGCTATGGTCCGTCTTTGGTATGGACCGCTCCCTGGCTTCTGTGATATTGGTATCCGAAACCGGCAAGCGTGGCGCATTAGTCGAATGGAAGCGAGTGCCTCTTAACGGAGCCTTCCAGTCCGAGAGTTGCGGTCTGTTAGATCTCAGCCATGTCGACTTCATCTTGTTGAAACTGAGGATGTCCAGATTGCTGGTGAAGTGGGTAGCGCGACTCATCGGACCAATAGGTTCGGCAATTTCGGCAGGTTGGATACGTTCGTGGTGACTTTTATTTCGGCTGATGGGCTGTAGTAGCCGGCTGCTATATTCACAAATATCTGTCGCCTCATCGATCCCCCCTCTTATATGCGTACGGCCTTTGCGACGACTTGAGCGCTTGGCCCGCGTGATGGACATCTCGGATAGAGCATCGTCGTCGATTTCGGCGAAAAGATCGCCCTCGCTCCCACTCGCAGAGCTTCTTGTTCGAGCAATTGTCCGCCCACTATCTCGAAACGAGTGTGCAACCAGCTGTAGCTTCTTGGCATTTTCAATGGCAGTCAGGGCGATTTGCATGCGGCGTCTTCGCTCCTCTGAGAGTAGAATCAGGGAACAGGATGTTGTCAGAAGCAAGCCTCGAAGAGCATTGAGCGCAGCTCTGGAAGGGGCGACGGGCGGGGGAGAGGCCATTTCAGGGACCCATTCTGCGCGGATGAAACAGAACAGCGGTATAAATAGCGTATTCCGCGCGTGTCATCGACACTTGTTGGCCATGCGAGTGCTGCAAGTCGTTGGGATTGATGATTGATAATCGAATAGGGACCGCGACGACAAAGATCCAGCTGGAGAGTGCGGAATCCGGATACACTTCGGTAGCCTCCGCAGCCCTGCAGGCCAGGATCAGGATCAGGATGGTGGGTCCACAGTTCGTGATCGTCACTCATCACTCATCAGAGTCATCACTGATCAGGAGTCTCACGCGCATGTAGGTGCGCTACAAAGGCCGCGCAACCTCGTCATGACTCGACAAGACAGCAATTGTCGGCTTGAGATATTCCCTCTGGATGACGAAGCGTCCGAGACCATGCCACATGACTTCATTTGCCTCGTCGCGGATTGAGTGACAGCAGAGCCAAAGCAGGCATAGCTGCAGAGAAAACGTCGCCGCCTTAGTCGTCGGCAAAGGTAGTCGAAGTTACGACGGCATTACGGGAAAGAACTCGAATGTGACTGTTCACTGGAGTCGCTACTGCGTTATTGAGGCTCAGATTGGCCGACTGTGGATCGACGCAATGCGAATACATGATGTAGCGTTATAGGCAGGCGCTTCCCAGGCTTCCTAAGCTTGTCGTATCGTCAGGGGACATTCTTCTTCGCGAAACGAACCGGGCCGCTGCATTTACTCTACCAGAATTAACTAGTTCCATTACCTCAATTTTTCCTTGACTTCTCCTGAACTTTCCCTTGCTTTCTCTTCAAGAGTTGTCTGCATCGTCTGTTTCCTTTGCCAAGCCAGTCCGACGGCTCCTATTTTCATTCCTCTGGCCTTCTTGCGGCCATGAATGTCGTACTACCTCATGTCGAGCCACCCGCCTCTCCATTGTCCCATTATCGACTGCTTTCTCCCACAGCTTCTGTTCGAGTGAGCCCGCTGTGCCTGGGGTCCATGAACTTCGGCGATGCTTGGTATGAGAGAGGTCCCGATTTCAGTTTTCAGCCGTCGCACTGTAGAATGACGAGGTCCTTACGAGTACACAGCCTGAAATACACCACTAACAAGTCGATACAATCAGGGCAGCTTGGATGGGAGAATGCAACCAGGATAATGCAGAAAGAATTCTTGACTTTTTCTACAAGCAGGTCAGTTCTCCTGATGCTATGGTTGGCGCGAACAGCAGAGTATGCCTCACCAACCAAGAGCCCAACGATTCATATACCATTGAACATCAATCTACTAAAGCGCCTTTGACAGGGAGGTCAGCGACTTCGGCAATAGTCTCAACAAGAGTTCGCTGACATGAAGCCTCCGGTGTAGGGAACTTCATCGACACGGCCAATAGCTATCAATGTGAACAGTCAGAAACATGGATTGGCGAGTGGATGAAGAAGCGTAGGAATCGCGACCAAATGGGTAAGTGCGGCCGTTCCAGCTTGCATAAAATGACAAGGCTTTGAGTCTTGATGGCCACAGCTGAACTTGTGAATTAAGTCATTGCTACCAAATATACAACGAATTTCAAAGCTGGGCCCGACCAACCCCGCATTATGGCCAACTTTATAGGCAATGGGACAAAGAGCCTGCAGATATCTGTAAATGCTAGCTTACGGAAGCTCCAGACCGACTACATTGACCTCTTATATGTTCACTGGTGGGACTATAGTGCTTCGATTCCGGAAGTCATGCAATCTTTGAACCAACTTGTCGCGAGCGGCAAGGTGTTGTATTTGGGCATCAGTGACGCTCCTGCTTGGATTGTGAGGTAGGTGCTTCCTTGCTACAGACACTTCCCTTGTCAAAATGTGGCAAACTTCTTATTGACTTGAAGTTTTTAGCAAGGCCAATGAATACGCTCGGAATCATGGGCTGCGCCAATTCTCCGTTTACCAGGGACGCTGGTCTGCTGCTTGTCGTGATTTTGAGCGTGACATCATACCCATGTGCAAAGCCGAAGGTATGGGCATTACTCCTTGGGGAGCACTTGGGGGAGGCAACTTCAAATCAGAAGATTCCCGGCGCTTGAACGAAGGCCGCAAGTCTGAGGCTAGTATTGCCGACATCAAAATCAGTCGGGCACTGGAAGCCATTGCGCATCGCAGAAAGACTGCTATTACTAGTATCGCCCTGGCCTACGTCATGCAAAAAACACCATACGTGTTTCCAGTCGTGGGTGGGCGAAAGGTTGAACATCTCAAAGCCAACGTGGAAGCATTGACAATCGAGCTTTCAGACCAAGAGGTTCATGATATCGAAGCAGCCGTGCCTTTCGATCTCGGATTTCCACACAACTTTTTGTGGGGGAAACAGCTACCCAAGGAGTCGCTTCAGGACACTTGGCTGCTATCAACCGCAGGGAGCTTCGATCATGTTGCAGAAGTCAAGGTACGTGGAACCCATCTCGGGTTCATAGAATTAAAGAACTGATTAAGTTTAATCCTCTTCTAGCCCATAAGACCCACAACAAATGGAGAATAGTATCCTTCATTCAGGACCTCTCACTGGCGTTGGCGACCTCACAAGCCGTGCACAGATGCACGAGACAATCACAATCGAGGCATGCCGAACATGAAGTATCCCTGGTATTAATATGATGGTTGTTATCTAGTGTGTCAGACAGCAGCGACGAGCTAATAGAAAGCGACAAGTATAGAGTCTGTCTAGTCAATGACAATTGCTTTCCGTTGAATTCCCCGTTTTAAGTGATTTCTGAATTGTAAACAACGCTGTCTGAAGGGAGGCTTGCGTACCTACCTACACATAACAGAATCAAGAGTCGGATGCTAATGATCTGATGGGAATGTAGTGGAAAACAACTACTTGGACAATTATAGTGGCCAGTGCTTCCATGCATCCGCATGACCGATGTAGAGCCCCGGCCAATTCATATCACATCTCTCGTATACATATGACAAGTGCATGATCAAGTCTTTTGCTGTTCTTTTTTCTTGTCTTGTCTGGAAAACATATGTTCATAACTCATTTCAATGTTTGGCACCCTTTCCCTTCGCCTCGTTTTCGCCAAGCTCTCGAATGAGAATCGCAGTCGTGCCCGCTCCAGAATATTCTTTTTGCCCAGTCTCGAATCCAGGACATACGCCAATAGCCAGATATTTACCGTCATTGGAGAATGCCAGCGCCGCCACACTGTTGGGAAATTTTTGATACTGCTTTAACCGTCTTTTGGCCTCGGCATCCCACAGTGCTACTGTGCCATCACCACCCCCTGATGCAAAAGTTCCATGGACAGGATGGAACGCGAGCGCATTCACGGGGTAGACGACGTCGCCATCGCCCTCGGGTGCCGCTTGACGATGACATTTAAATGCATACCTGCGTGACTGTGACTCCGCCGTGTTTTCGAACCATTCTACTGCTACGCGGCCTTCAATACTGGAGGTAGCATAACCGGCGTCATTTGGCATACAGGCCACCGCGCGAGTGAGATAGCGCAGCGAAGATTCGCGCTGCTGCCACGGTTTCAGATCCGTGCCCCCCGAGGCGAAGAGCTGTGCAATAGCGTCGAGGTCATAGATGTGAATGATTCGGCCGGTCATGGCGACGACGACTTTGGTAGGGCTGGCGGAGACGGCGTGTGGCTTGGCCGGGAGGTTGATAGAAATGGGTGTGCTAGTAGGGGAGGAGAGATTATGCAGGTTGATGGTGGAATCCCATGAGGCGGAAACAAGGATATCTGAGAGAAAGCTTCTGGTTAGTTGACTTTCTCTGGTATCAAAGCAAGGAGCCGTGCCGATTCAGGAACCTGGCGCCTAATTCGCGACGTACTGTGATCTTTGCTGTAGACGACGCATCGAACAGGTGCGGCATGTCTACTCAAAGATGTCTTGTCCCCCGTTCGCAAGTCCAACCTGATTTGATTTGCCGTTAGTCACAAGAGGAAGCTAGAGGGCTAGTGGACTTTTGCTGTTTCCCTTACCTGCTCACGGTCCAATCTAAGCTCGCTGTAAAAGCTTCATTGTCGTCGGCGCCAAAGCAAACGTCCAAAACGGGCGCTCGGTGCTCAATGGTTTTTGTTAGGGCCAACCGTCCGTCGCTGTCCGCAATTTGATAGCAGTACACATTTTTGTCCCATGAGGAAACGAGGACCTTGCTAGAATCGTTTGGCGCGAACACGACGGCTGATAACGCATCGCCTGGAGGCGGTGAGAGCTCGAATTGTGTTGCTAGAATACCGGGGGAGAAGGACAATTAGCACATATTCGTATGCAGGACTGGATAGACTGCATGAAGGAAAAACGCCATTGCCAATGAGTAGGAGAGCCTTACCACGAGCCATCGCTGGAGCCATCGCTGGTCTATATCGTACTGTTGGTTGTCCAGTTATGCGCTCGACGACGAGACGTTAGTTCTACCGGCGACGGTTGTTTGTGGTCACGTGGTGATGCCTAGTCGTCACCTCGGCATGCTCAAAAAAGCGCATTGGAGCTATTTCTGCCAGTGGTACTCCGTACGGAGTACCGCTTCCGTGAACCCAGCCACACCCTGCCAAACTCCGCCACACCCCACCATCCACCTCGCAGGGCAACTGCAAAATGTCAAAATTATGACTCCGCAATCCACCAGTGAGGAACGAAATCGCGACTGTTTCATCGGCCACTGAACAACATATTTTTGGTGCTACGAAAGTCGCTCACCGCGATACCTCAAAGAATCGAAACCACCCTCGAGCGAAGAATTCTCGCAAAACTTTCGGCGCGCCAAATTGGAACGATTTTTCGAAACGGTCCACCTCAAGACATCTGCTTTCTCCCTTCCCCTCACCATCCCGAATTCCTAACGACTATCTCTCAACTCTGAGGACAGATCAACACCGCCACGATGTCGTTAACAAACTGTCGTTTCTACGAGGAGAAGTATCCGGAGATCGATAGCTTCGTCATGGTCAATGTGAAGCAGGTTGGTAATGCCAGTCAAGACGCTGGCTGGGCTTTGACTCCGACGCGTGGAATAAACGGGTCTGACAGAGTGCTGTATAGATTGCCGAGATGGGTGCTTACGTCAAGCTGCTCGAGTACGACAACATTGATGGCATGATTCTGCTTTCCGAGCTGTCGCGACGACGTATCCGAAGTATCCAGAAACTCATCAGAGTCGGTCGCAATGAGGTCGTTGTTGTGCTTCGTGTGGATAAGCAAAAGGGTGCGTGAGCTCGAGTCTTCTGCTGCCAGATAACCTGCAGTCCCAGATGCCCGTTATCATGGAGTCGACACTCTTCCTTTGACAATCCGGGAAATGCAGGGAAAGCAAATCAGCTGACAAATGGTGGCTAGGCTACATTGATTTGTCCAAGCGACGTGTATCTCCCGAGGATATGGTCAAGTGCGATGAACGATACAACAAGAGCAAAACAGTGCACTTGATTATGCGACACGTGGCCGAGAAGACGCAGACTCCGATCGAGACTCTGTATGAGACCATCGCATGGCCACTGAACAAGAAATACGGCCATGCCATCGACGCCTTCAAGCTATCCATCACGTATGCTTTCCTATAACTGCGCATCATTTTGCTCTCCCCGTTGTCAAGGGACATGCACTAAAGCTCAAATCTAGAAACGCGGAAGTCTGGAATGACGTCACCTTCCCTAGCAAGCCTGTCGAGGATGAGCTGAAGCTTTACATCAGCAAGAGACTTACTCCTCAGCGTACAAAGGTCCGAGCTGATGTCGAGGTGACGTGCTTCGGATACGAGGGTATTGACGCCGTCAAGACGGCGCTGAGAACTGCCGAGGCTGGCAACGACGCCGAGGACGCCAACGCTGATACTCAGGTCAAGGTGAAGCTGGTCTCGCCACCGTTGTACGTGCTCACCTGTACTTCATTCGACAAGAACCAGGGTGTCACACTTTTGCACGGAGCCATCGAGAGCATCAGAAAAAGCATTGAGGGCGCTGGCGGCAATTTGACCGTCAAGATGGAACCCAAGGCCGTCACGGAGAGCGATGACGCCGAATTGCAGGCCTTGATGGAGAAGCGAGAGCGTGAGAACGCTGAGGTGAGCGGTGACGAAAGCTTGAGCGAAAGCGATGACAACGTCCCCGAGACAATGTAAACGTCCCGACGAGATGGGACAGACGGCGGGTTGATATAATGTCAACGGAGAAATGGCTTCGATGACAACAAAAAGCGATGTACTAACAGGGAGGGACTCATTTAATATGTGAGACCCTGACCTGCTTTAGGCTAGTTCGGTGTTGCATGATCAACTTTTTGGTGACTACATACATAGTAAATGCATGTTGATGTACTGTACCTACCTAACCGTTTTGTCAGCCAAAGGCCGCAAGAAAGTCGAGTTCCGTGCAGCATCAATAGCAATCATCCACAGACATTTCGAGCAGTAGCTGCAGCACGAGTCTAATCTCGTGATGACTATACACTGAAACGTATTACTATGTAAAAACTGGCGGGCTACAGCAGGTACACAGCAGATTGGTGGGCCACGACTCGTCACGATTCATGCCTCACAAGCCGGAGTCGGGTCAGAAGTTAAACTCACAACCAACATAAGTACTTTCCCGCACGCCAACACCTTAATCACGATTTTTTTTTTCTTCCAGGAACTGTTATGTAGTTTGGCCACCAACAGCATCTTGTCATGTTCTTGTAGCCGGACGGATATTTTCCCGTATACCCGGCAGCCAGTTAAAACTCCACGAGCCCCTTTTCCTCTCTCTTTCCTAGACAGACTAGACAGCACCTACACCGTGGATAGAATCTTACGAGACCTTTTTGCATGATGCTTATTTGTTGGCTTTACCTGTTGCCATGCGTAGTTGGCTTCGATTCAGAGTGCGTACATGTAATGGCGATGCCTTGAAGTTGCTGGTCCCATGCCTCGTGTCTGGCGTTCTCAGTGGGAGCCTAGGAGCCTGGGACAACTAGAACGGTTACGGGCGGGGGTCCCCTGCTGCCCGCCCTTCGCCCGCCCTTAGTGGGCCCCTCCCCAAAGTGAATCGCGACAGCCGACAAGACTTGGCCATTGTTTTTGCGGCGCAACATTGCAGTTGGAATTTCGAGATTTCAGCACATTCTCCCCGAACAACAGGCAGCCTGAGCCCTCTGGCCTCTGCTCTTTTCACAATTATCAGCACGCCAATGGCTTTAGGGTCACTACGGGCTCGATTGAGATGGCCGCGACGTTCCACTTTCAGAGAAGTGGCCGAATGTCTCGTCGGCATCGCAACATGGACTCCCATCATCGCCTGCGTTCATCTCTACGTGGCCGAACTGACCTTCATTAAAGGGTCTTCCATGTATCCATTCTTGAATGCAGATAAAGACAAGACGTTGACGAGAGACGTTCTCCTCACTTACAAATGGTCACCGCAGAAGGACCTGCAAAGAGGCATGGTTGTCACGTTGAGGCAAGTAAAAAGCTGACCGAGGGCTCTGGGCTCCACCACCAATTGAGTTGTGCCAATGGAGAACTTCTTGGAACTCATTCCGCTGATGCTGCATCTATACTTCAGGAGTCCGACTAATCCGGAAAACGAGGTGGTCAAGCGCGTGGTCGCTCTTGAGGGAGACGTTATCAAGACAAAGCATCCTTATCCAATTGCGACGGTCAGGATTCCGGAGAATCATGTGTGGGTGGAGGGAGATGGAGCGCCGGGTTCCAGCTTGGACAGCAATACGTACGGACCCGTATCAAAGAGGTTATTGACCGGAAGAGTGACGCATTTTGTATTTCCGTTGAGCAAACTTGGGCCGGTGAAATGGTGGGAGCATAAGAGGGAGCTTGGGGGCTGAGGGAGATGCGAGAGCTGGAAAGATAGGAGAGGGGGATACTTTATATCATGCGAGGTACCAGGTATGTACATAGTTTAATTCTTGTCATCCACAAGCGAATGGGGCCCAACGGCTACGCGTGTACATGAGGTAGGTCAATCATGTATCATGTATGCAACGCGTTGAACAATACTCCGTCAGCCTGGGTGTCATTATTATCCATATGTAGGTAGGTACACGTCGCGTCGCATCTTGGCGAGGAAGAAACGCAGCAAAAGTGGTCGACGCAATGGCGAACCACATGAGGGCCGCAAGTCACTGCGTTGTTCGGCAGCTGCACGGACCAACCGGCCATAAGGTGTGTGGCCGGAGGATGTCGTCGCTCCGGACGGAAAAAAAGTTCTTTGACTCGGACATTGCGCCAGTCCAGCGTACCTCGAGCTGACCACCAGTGCCAACACGACGTCCAATTCATCCCAGCGACGGGAAAACAACACTTTTCACTCGCTTAGAACTGTCGTCCCTGCTTTCGAGATAATCTTTTGCTCCGATTTTTTTTCTTCGAATCCGTCTGGGGGGCCCATTCTCCGCTTGTTGACTTTTCTCCCTTCGCATCCTTCGCATCGCCCGGCTATTGCTCGATCGACTTCGCACCCGCCGACATCGACGATTCCCGTGGCATCTTGTTTCCCTGTCTTCTCCAGTGTCCATTTACTTCTCTCTGCAAGCAGAATCAGCGACCTGAGCATTCTTGAATCATCGGGTCCGCATCGCCATGCTGGTGTCTAGCACGACAAATCGACCAATCCACACAACGTCATAGGGCCTGACGGCGGCCATACCATGAAAGGCGACGATGCCGGGGCTGAGAGCCGACCGCCTTATCTCCACGTATGTCTTTATTCTAGTCGCCATCTCATGACGGGAACTGCCCAGTGAGGCGCTCTGCTGCCTGCACTGGGCTGATCAAGGGGCACGGTTTGACTAACGCATCGGCTTTTCCTTCTTTTTGGTGCGCTCGTTGTTGATGATGACAGTGCATGATAGCCGGCGGTATCGGAGGCTCAACTGGAGATTTGCTCATGCACTCTATCGATACGGTCAAGACGAGACAGCAAGGCGATCCGAACTCGCCATCGAGATACACGTCATTGTGGCGATCGTACTACACAATATGGAGGCAAGAGGGTATTCGACGCGGTCTATATGGAGGTTGGATACCTGCTCTGGGAGGCTCGTTCCCTGCCACGGTCCTATTTTTCGGCACATATGAATGGAGCAAGCGATTCTTGATAGATCATGGGATGCAGCAGCACTTGGCGTATCTCTCAGCAGGTAAAATGCGCCGTTTGAAACCCCCCTGATGGATACTTGTTTGGACTGTGCGACACGTCGCTCACCTTTTTTTCTTTATTTTTGATTGGCAGGCTTTCTCGGCGACATCGCTGCGTCCATCGCGTACGTGCCGTCGGAAGTCCTCAAGACTCGCTTGCAACTGCAGGGCCGTTACAACAACCCCCACTTCAAATCTGGCTATAACTACCGAGGCATCATAGACGCTGTGCGAACGATTGTGCGGACTGAAGGTGCATCGGCGCTCTTTTACGGATACAAGGCCACGCTCTACCGGGACGTGCCTTTTTCGGCGTTGCAGTTCATGTTCTGGGAGCAATTCCACGCCTGGGCGCAGATCTACAAGAACAGCAGTGACATCGGGGTTCCGCTCGAGATCATGACCGGTGCTACAGCAGGCGGCTTAGCCGGAGTTCTCACCTGTCCGCTCGACGTGGTCAAGACGAGGCTACAAACCCAGGTTAATCGTACAGCGGACTCGCCGAGCAAACTGAAAGAAATGGCTGCTACCGCACAGAAACGACACATAGTCACCTCGGCTGCCAGCGCCCCTCGGCCGCAGCCCGGCGCCGCGGCTCTTCAGACATCGTCCATCATCACAGGCCTGCACGTCATCTATCGCACCGAGGGCATCACCGGCTGGTTCCGCGGCGTGGGCCCCCGTGGCGTATGGACTTTTATCCAGAGTGGCTGCATGTTGTTCCTTTACCAGCGGTTGTTGCACCAATTCAAAATCATCATGCCAGTAGAAAAGGAGGATTTGTAAACTAGCACGAGGCTACCGACTTCGACTTCAACTTCAAGATCCGATGGCCGACGCCAGCAATGCGCCCTTCAGAAGCCGCAAGCAAGAAAGCAAAAGCATGTTCAAGACGGGATCTTACGTTTTTAAAAGCCTTCATCTGTAGAAATCTGAGACCTGGAAGAGCAAATACATAGAACGCGAGGGACGGGTGCTTGTTCTCTGAAATTCCGCAAAGAACACTTTGCAAATAGTATATAAAAGATGGAAGGGAATCAAAAGTCATAGCGTTAATAGACCATGAAGGGTACAAGCCAACCAGGGAGAAGCGACATGTATCGGAGACGAAAGAAGGGGAAAGAGGGCAGATTTCCATATTAGACGGCCATATCATGGGATGGCGTTTGCGGGATAAGATGATGGGGGAATTTCAGTCTCGATAATTTGTTTGTTCTTGTACAGGGACTAGATAATGGCATGGCATGGCCCGATGGAGGGCACCTCTCCCCCAGATTAAAAGACTTGATGCGAACGCTTGGGCTTATATGAGTCTACGGAGTAGAGGTCTGCACCTTATATAGGATTTTCTGCGAAGTGTCAGGGTGTGCGGACGTGTACATGGTGTTGAGTTCGAGGACTGTACTTTTTTGGAGCCAGGCTCTCTCGAAGGGCTTGATTCTATGTGGACACATACTTTTTACACCAAGTCAGAGTACTGTCTCCTGGTATACAAACTCTCTCTACCATTAGTTGTATACGGCCGTGTACATCTATTGAATCCTGCCCAGTGCAAAAGGTATCTCGAACCCTCCTTTGTTTTTCTACACAACGCCAAACCAAATCCGCTCATTCTTATCCGCCCCAAACGGGCAAGATTTCGAGAAAGAGGTGCCTCCTGGAAAGACAAGACGGAAAACCCAAAGAATAAACCAAAAGAGAAGAAATCAGGGAATGAAGAAAGCATCCCCCCTATTTAACACTTCCTTGCTCTCAACTCCTCCATCAATCACTCTCACTCCCCTCCTCGCGCTGCGACTCCTCAAAATCCTCAACCCGGCCCGCGAGCTGATCCCTCGCCAGGCACACCGCAATCGCAATCGTCAACGCATTCCACACACTCTGATGCCGATCCATAAAATGCATATCCACATGGAAACTCACATACGCATCCAACCCCTTTGCACTATCCACCGTCAACAAAAACACACTCGACCGCAGCACAAACAGCCCATACACAACCGGCGGCTCCCTCCGATACACCACCGCCGCCGCCGCCGCCGCATCACCATCATCATCACCCTCTTCCCCCCCCCACGAGGGCGCATACCCCGCATGATGCGCCGTCGCCTGTCCCAGGAACCTATCCACCAGCGCCGCAGGGCAATGCTCCTGGCCCTCCGAAGGCGTAAAGTCCTCATCGTCGCGATCTACCCGCAGGTATTCCCGCTGTAGGAACGCCAGCGCCCGCATGCGCTGCTCCATCAGGTTCGTGATTTCGGCTTCTCCTAGCCGGGGGTCTAGTTCTGCGACGATGATGTTGGGCACGTACCGCAGGTGGGCGTAGCCGCCATCCTGCGCGGCCCATGAGAGGTACCGATCTAGGGAGGTTTTGATCAGGGAGCTTGCTTTCCCGTGGAGACCGGATTGGACGGTCGTTCTGACGGAAGAGGTGAGGTCTATAAGGCGGAGGAGTGCCATGGTGGCTTTTTTTTTTAATAAGAAAAAAAAAAAGAGGAAAAAAACAAGAAAGGAA
>SRPN01000289.1:0-30909 GCA_018360045.1 Claviceps capensis | reverse complement strand
TACTTTCACGAGCCCAACTTCAAGGCTGTGGTGAAGCCACTGCCCGGCTTTAACACCGGACCAAAGACCGCTGACGGAATTCATTACGGAAACTACTTCACAAACATGGTCATGAGGAACTACCCTGACCGAGCGGTCACTAAGAAGCTACTGGAAGACGGGCGATGTGCAATGTTAGAGAGTAATGAGCTGCAAATCGACATGGCCGTGGAAGTGTGAGATAGGACTGGCACAGCCCAGCCACATTTCTTCTTGTATTTGACTTTATTGAACCCAAAAGAGGTGACAAACTGTCTTTGGCTGTGCACGAGTTTGGGTTTGCGTCCTGAGCTTTTCCCACATCTGTCAGCCAGACTCCCAGCGAAGCTGGATGGTTTCGGTATTCGACTTGGCGAATGAGTGTCTTGTCAGGTATGAAAGTCATTAGTCAAAGCTGAGGAAATTGTGTGCCGACGCGCAGCAGAGGCGCGTATTTCGTGTTTGCCTCTTGATGCTCTAATAGAGAGGGTATCCTGTGGGTCTTCGGGCTTTCTGTCTCTCTTTCCAGTCTTCCAGGCTCCCTTTCCCAAGACCAACATTTGCAAGACGAACCTGTTCAGACAAGATGCGAATCTTCAACATCATCGCCATAGACCTTCGCCGCCAATGGCTACTGCATCTCCAGTCGATACTGATGCAGTCGAGGAGGGAGTCGCCTTGATTCATCTCCCAGCTGGCTGCCGGAAACGCGACCTCGCCTGTAAGCTGCCTTGCGAATCAGTAGACCCGCGTGAGCAAAGCAAGAGTGACAGAGATGGTGACAAAAACTGTATTCGCTCTTCGCCTCATTGGCACTTCGCCTCATTGGCACCACCGCACCGGTGCCGCCATCATTGAAGCAGGTGCCAACCCGGCAGCTGATGTGGCCTGCGTGAAATCTGCTGCCGGCACTTCCTCAAATTATGGCCAGTGAAAGCACTGCATTCCCAAGAGGATCTTGGCGGTGGAGGCGTAACTCGCCGCTCGGGGGAATTGGTCTGAGCCACGACGAACAATCGCTGTGGGAGTGAAAGAGCTTCATGCCCATGGCTTGCTCGTTATGCAACATCTACTCAGCTTTGAGACCCTAATGGGAAACGAGGAGGGTGCGGCGTCTGTCAGCTATGCCCAGGTATAGCTCCTCGACAATAGATTCTGCTAGTGCAGAGGCTATGAGGTCAATGTCTTGCAGCAAGAATGTTTTCTCGTCTGTTAAGCAATCAATTGAGCTGGCTATGTATGCGTTAGCAAAGTATTGAGGAGGTGCGGAGATCTGA
This sequence comes from Claviceps capensis, assembly GCA_018360045.1. Taxonomy (NCBI): domain Eukaryota; kingdom Fungi; phylum Ascomycota; class Sordariomycetes; order Hypocreales; family Clavicipitaceae; genus Claviceps; species Claviceps capensis. Next base: position 29,614 of record SRPN01000289.1, on the reverse strand, counting down.
TAGTGAAAAGATAAATATCAAGAATCCCAAATCAGCATGGCTGCAAATGGCCACCTCGTTTGTAATTATGTCGCATGTCGACATGTCGAGTGCAACTGTGCGATTCTTGCGTCTCTTGTCGAGCACGTTGGCCTTTGCAACCTTGCGTATCCGTGAAGAGCAAAGGATGATGACCTGCCGGTGATATTCTAGTGAGCAAGTTATCGGCAAGAGACGCGTCGCTGTATCCATTCACTTGGAGAGCGACATTTTGATGAGTTGAGAGCTCATCCGGTGCCGTGCCGCCAATAGTGATTCCCAAATCCTGGGATCTGGCCGAACACCTGATCCATAATCTGTGTGCCAATCTCTTTCGGTGCACTTTGCACCAGAGACACGATTCAACGTGAGCGCGGTGTTCCTCGTGCCAATGGCGAGTCAGATGAAGCTTCCTGTCGTCTATGCCCAATCCGGCGGATCACAGACCGACCATGAATATGGTCTTTCAGTCGGCAGGAATCTCTGCCTTTGGAAGTCAAAGAATCTGTCGGAATCGCTGACCAAGGCATCAGTGTCACATGATCGGATGCACCAATGTGGTGCGTGCGTGATGTACTCACGCACGCTCATTTGCTGCAGCCGTCACAACATTGCAGGATGAAGGGCTTTCCCCCTTATCCCCTCTTCTCTTGCCTCACTTCCTAGTTTAGACATGATGAACAACAGACACGACGAGAATATACTTTGATTACGAATGCATGCATTGATATTTATTTGCTCACTCTGTTTATTCCAACAGGAATCAGCGATGCACGCAGCACTACTCTCGGCAATCCCGGACACTTGCCTTTCACGATGCTCTCTACGTAAATATGGTGACGCCGTTGGGCCAAGGGGTGCGGCGCTTCGCTTATTGCGGATTCAACGAGAGCCAATCATTTTGCCAAGCTTTCATGACTAAGTCATAGAGATTTGAGAGCCTCGCTTCGCCAAAAAGGCTGGGTGGTCATCCCTCTGTACATACATACCTGTACTCAACTTTGGTAAGCATTTTCGGTAACTGTTGAGGAAAGCACGTGATCTCAACCAATTAGCTCACGCCAGTGCGAGTCGACGTTCCCGCTTTGCGCTTGTATAGGTACAGATACCGCTACAACCGCCGTAACCCCCGCGCATCCCTTCATTGGTGCTTCCCGTTTGCCCATTGCCCCCATTTCTCACGTCAGGACTCAGGATTCCCTTTTTGCCAGCATTCCTCTCCATCAATCATTTATCAACCACATCGTCCATACATTCTCAGCGCGGGCGCATTGCTATCGCTCTAGATAGACGAGGGAGTCTATTCCTTTTTCCCGCCTCTCACTATCCGATTTACCTCGAGCCCCCCGGCTGCTTCATCATGAGCTCATCTGCCACAGTTGCTCGCAGGGCTACTGCGAGCGGCGCGATGCTCACGAATGGCAAGCATGGCCCACCTGATGACCGACATGGCGATATTCTTACTGACCTGAACCGCAGCGCGAGCTCTATCGAGAGGTTTGACGCCCTCGGCGATGGGCAGACACATCGGCAGGCAATCACAAGTCACGGCCCTGGCCCTATTGATCCCTATGCGACATGTCAGCACCGAGCATCATCGACCGGACCCTCACACCGGCCCTCCCCCGGGATTCCGAGTTGATCAGGCTGCGAAGCCGTTAGCCAAAGAGAAGTCTGGCGTGGAAACCGCTGCGAGCGTTGCCAGTGCTTCGTCATCCGCCGTCGAGCAGCCAAACACAACCAAAGCCGAAGCCGACATAACTGACTTGGCGGCTAAGAAGGAAACTTTGGCGCAAGAAAAGGAGGTCACGAAGGCCGAAAAGCAGAAAAATAAACTCACACTTTGGCAGAAAGTCAAGAAGGAAGCCCATCACTACTGGGACGGCAGCAAGCTGCTTGCCGCAGAAGTCAAGATCAGCTCGAGGCTTGCACTCAAAATGGGTGCTGGCTATGAGTTGACTCGGAGGGAGAACAAGCAGCTGCGACGAACAGTTCAGGACTTGGGCCGTCTTGTGCCCTTTTCTGTCTTCATCATCGTGCCGCTGGGCGAAGCGCTTCTGCCTCTGGCTCTGAAGCTGTTCCCCAACATGCTGCCCAGCACATTTGAAGGCGAAAAGTCCAAGGAGAAGAAAGCCACAGTGTTGCGCTCGACCCGAAAAGAAGTCAGTGGCTTCCTTCGACAGACTCTCAAGGAGACAGGGTTGCCCTTGAGCCAGGCTACGGCACAAAAGGAAGAGTTTGCCAACTTTTTCCGCAAAGTCCGATCGACCGGCGAAACGCCCACACACTCTGATATCATCAAGGTCTGCAAGGTGTTCCGAGACGACTTGACGCTCGACAATCTGTCACGACCGCAGTTGGTGTCCATGTGTCGCTACATGAACCTCAACACATTTGGTACCGACATGATGCTCCGATATCAGATCCGTCACCGAATGAGGCAGATCAAGCGAGATGACAAGGCCATCAGCTTTGAAGGCGTCGAAAGTCTTACAGTTATGGAGCTGCAAGTGGCGTGTGCTGCCCGCGGCATCAGGACGCACAGTGTATCTCCTGCCCGGATGCGCACCGATCTCCAGTTATGGCTCGACCTCCGTCTCAAGGAAGGCGTTCCCTCGACTCTTCTCGTTCTCAGCAACGCCTACATGTACGGGCAGGGTTCCGGTGAGGGTGCGAGCCAAGTCGACGCGCTCGTTGGAGTCCTTTCCTCGATTCCAGAAGAGCTGTACCACGAAATCGAGCTTGAAGTCCACAACGCTGAAGGTGCCGCCACCAACAAGCAGCGTCTGGAAGTGCTGAGGGAGCAACAGGAGCTCATCAACGAGGAGAATGAGCAAAATGAGGAAAGCCAAAGCACCGGCATGGCCACTCCTCGTGACGTGGAGGACATTGACGAGAAGGAGGAGAGAATTCAGTCATTCGAAGCAGCTGGCATGGAGAGAGGTGTCGCCCAAGAAAAAGTTGACGCCGAGATTGACCAGGCCAAAGCTGCGGCGCAAGAGGCCAAGACTGCTACCGGCAACGAACAAAAGTAAGGGAGAGGAGGTAGCGACCGCATGATTGTCCACAGTACAAATGCATTCTGTCATTTTATGAACTTTTTTTTCTAAAACAATTGTCATGGTAGAGGCTTCGAGTCGTTTTGTATTTTTTATCTTGTTCGTTTCTCTTTTGGACAGCACGCAGGACTGATCCGGCTGTATTATTAAGAAGCATCACACGATTCACACCAAAAAAAGGGAAGGACAGGCGTCACTGGGTGTGTGTGTGTGGGGGGGGGGGGGGTTTGAAAAGCGAAAGCGCTCTGCAATAATAGAGATTCTGCCACCATATGATACGACGCCTTCTTCATTGTATATATGGAATCTGGCGAACAAGAATGATGCAGCGTGCTATTCAAGTCATCTTGATCAAGAACATGACCGCGTGCGTAACTGCCTAAGCGAAGTCGGGATCTATTTACCTACAACACAAGTGACAAAGTTGAAGTTCAAGCCAGTAGCCAGTCGGCTGCGCCTAGTCTTTTGTGCAACAACATGGACGTATATTGAAGACGATTTCTTAGTTGTCGATTGAATTATTCAAGGAGCCACAGCCATTCCGACAACAGGTGTGGCGATGATTGTCTCGATGCATGCACATTTCCATGCAACAAATCACGCACTAGGCTAGGTTCATGTAGGCTGTAGCTTAGCAAGCAAAAGATTTTATATATCTGAGAATGTTTCCTAAACTAAGGATCCAAGGTAGGACTCAGGAGCCTAATATTTCCCATTGCAATGTTCCGAGTGAAGCTAGTAGTATTGTAGTTGTAGCAAGGCGCAACTGCAAACCTATTTTCCATCTAAATGTCGTCACTATTTACAACATGCTTCCTACGAGCGTCGAACATTGTTAGTAATAAGCCCAACCGGACAGATCGAGCGAGGCAACGAGCAACCTACACCGAGCAAGCATGACTATGTATATTGTTAGTAAGGTTCAAAGACAAGCACTTCCTTCTTCGGCTGTAGAAACAGATGTATCATGTCACATGTGTGTGAGCACTTACACAACGAGTTGGGTCATCGAAATAATAAGAGCAGCATGGCGCTGCTCGCGCGAGGACTTTGCTGGGAGAGTAGGATCCCACTTTGGAGCCCTCAATATCCGACACGTCTCTCATTTCGTTGGCATTCTGATTGACGTCTGCGAGAGCGAGAGCGGCGAGGCCGAAGAAGACGAGGCTGAATCGCATGATGTCGGAAAATAAAATACAGTTTCAAGAGAGGATTTGACCTATTGGGTAAGATGAATAATAAGGTATATATGTGGGAGATGGACTAGATCGAGAGAGCGTGGGATTGAGCTACTCTTTTTATTTTATGTATTCGTTTGCCCCCATTGACTCCCCGGAATCCCGCAGAGGCCAACACACAAGCCAATGGGTAGATAAGATACTATGAAGCCGGAACTGCCGGCACCCTTGCAAGTGCTGTAATCGTTGTTTCTGTTCCATATGAACTATCCATAATCCGGTATGTACAGAGTATATCAACTTCTACACAACTATGTATATACAGTGTGTGCACTTACTCCGCACTCCGTATGTACAGCCTTTATTGGACAAGCTCGGCTCAGTTCAGCCGTGATTCCAAATCTATCATCATATATGTACCCTGTGATAGCTTCGCTAACGATAAGGCCACGGCGTGGGTCACTCAGCACTGGTCTCACTCGTCAGTGGTCACTCTCCCGTCTTGCGGTCTCGAAAACACTCTGGACCGTCCTTCAGCCCGGCCTGTGCATCATGCTGCAGCAACTCGAGCACATAGTTTGCTTCTCTGTCCAGCTATGACATTGGTTTGACCTTGGAATCATGTATGAGTTATGACATGCCTATTATCTATATGTGTACTCTGTATAGAGCTTGAGTCTTGACAAATCAATATCACACCAGAGGCCGCCATAGCCTTGTCATCCCTTCCTCCATCGCACACCTCGCGCGCGCTTACTACCTAGGTACTCGAGGCCTAATAGAACAGTGCAAGGGGCCGGCGCAACTCGAAAAGCCGGTTGACTATGCACATGCTGTTTCAACGTGAGTATGATGGGACCATGGGTGAACGAATTGATTGAGGGAGCAACTATTGGATTGGAGAGAACCGGGATATATTGCATACCCGGGTGGCTGAGGATCACGTAACTCAGCCTGTCGTAGCCGAAACCAGACACTCCCTCCCCCTTTGCTCCAAAGTCAACTCCGAAAATCTTGATATTTGACGCCAAAGAACAGTATATACAAGATACGGCTTCCTAAATAGCGGTACCGTTCTCACCGAGGCTTGTACTCGATTCATCGCCGTCGAACGCCAGACTCGTGGGAAACTGTGAAAGAAGTTTCGAGGGATAGAATCGCTCGGCCTCGGGAACTCATGAGTTCTGTGAGGGATGCTGAAGAGAGTTCTTCGTATTTTCTGAGAGAGATAGTTGCAACAATAGAGTGAGGATCAAGCTTGACGCGGTCAAAGTGGAGTACAATTTCCTAATTCGGCATGAAAATCCAAATTTATTTTGAACGAGCAAAGAAGAAAGGTGGAGCGAGATTTGGAAAACATGGGCCAAAAGCGGAACAAGAGGAATCCCGGTTGCAGCAGCCAATGCCCCGCCGCATCATGTCCCCAGCCACGCAAGCGCCGCCAGCCGCAGTCCATCTGCCATCATCAAGTCAGTCAGTCAATCACATCATGTCACCGCCCGAACAAGCTGCGTCTCTCACCTACCTCTTGACCGTCACTACGCGCATCCAGCCAACTCGCTCGCCAAATCACACATGCATGCCCGTCAACAACGCATCTCACGGCCATTTAATCCCTCGATACGCCGGCTGAACTTCCAGAGCCACGCGTAGCTTTCCCGAACGGCCGGCCAAAGACGAACCAGCGACCCGCGACCCGCGAACCCGACCATCCATCCATCCATCCGATTGTCACCAGAAAGCGCAACAAGACGCCATGGCCGTCGCGGACCCCGATCATGACCCAGACCACTTCTCCAGTGTTTCGTGGACGGAACAAGCAGATGGAGGACATCCCACGGGGGAGGCTTCCAGCGCAAGCCAAGGAGGCCATATGGACTTTGATCCGCACGGGCTTGGTCGCGAGAAGCTAGAATGCCAAGTCGGCAGTCCTCTAAAGGAGAACGACGGGAGCAAAGACGCCTTTATTTCGTACTTGATTACCACGCATGTGAGTAGATCCCATGCCAGGCATATTTTGCGCCGTGGGACAAAGCCGTGGTTGAACACACACGAAAGAATCAGCTAATCTAATTGTATCTTCCTCTCTCTCTCTCTCTCTCTCTCTCCCCAAAAAGTCAACCTTCCAGTCCTTCCAGAAAGAAATCACAACAGTGCGAAGACGCTTCACAGACTTCGTCTTCCTCTACAAGCAGCTCATGAGGGATTATCCCGCCACGGCCGTTCCCCCCCTCCCGGACAAGCAACGCATGGAATACGTCCGCGGGGACCGCTTCGGGACAGACTTCACCGCGCGACGAGCGCATTCCTTCCAGCGATTCCTCGCGCGATTATCCCTCCATCCGATCCTACGCCGAGCACCCATTTTGCATAGTTTCCTCGAGAGCCCAGACTGGAATGCCACGATGCGGAGCCGCAGCTCACGCGAGAGCGTGTCGTCGGACCCTGGCGGAGGCGGAGGCAGCGGCAGCGGCGGCGGAGGCGGAGGGAGCTCAGGCGGTGTATTCGACAACTTTGCGGATACATTCATCAATGCGTTCACGAAGCTGAATAAGCCGGACCGGCGCTTCCTAGACGTCAAGGATAAGTCGGATAAGCTGGATGAGGATCTAGGGCATATCGAAAAGGTCATGGCGCGAGTGGTACGCCGGCAGGGCGATCTGGAAGCCGATATGAAGGATCTGGCGGAGCAGTTCCAGAAGCTTATTACGCTGGAGCCGGGCGTTGAGGCTGCGGTGCATGCGTTTGCGGCGTCGGTGCAGGATTCGGCGCAGCATCTGCACTTGTTGCGGGATACGACGGACCAGGACTACGTGGGGTCTCTGCGGGACATGCAGGCATTTTCGCTGAGTTTGAAGAATCTTCTTCGGGCGAGAGAACAGAAGCAGCTTGACTATGAGCAGCTCACAGAGTATTTGAACAAGTCGACTACGGAGCGCGATGCCCTACACTCGGGTGCGGGGTCCTCTGGGCCGGGATCGTTTTTGCGGGCGAAGATTGAGGATGTACGGGGGGTGGACCATGAGCAGGCTCGAAGGGAGCGTCTGCGGAAGTTGGAGCTGCGGGTGGATGAATTGACACATGAAGTAGAGCGTGCGCGGGCCACGAGTGACTTGTTTGACGATGAGGTTGTGCGTGAGGTGGGCGATTTTGAGAGGATCAAGAAGGCGGAGTTTAAGACTCAGTTGGGTGGTTTGGCGGATGCGCATATCTCGTTTTACGCGGGGGTCGAGCATCTTTGGGAGCGGTATATTGAGGAGATGGAGAAGGAGGTGACGATTTCGGCTGAGGGGACTTGAATGGAATGATTGCGGGGGGATCCGAGGGATAAATTTACCAAATAAAGAAAAGTCTTGTCGAACATGGGATTTATTCCGGCTTTATGGTGTTGGGAAGCTACCTAAGGGGACTTCACTGGCGTTGAGGGGGCCATCATCTATCTGTTGCTATGTAATACTTTCACTTTTGTCGCTCTTACTTTCCATTTTAGCTACTGTTGTCTTTGCCCTAACAAGACATCTTTTTTTTTTTTTTTTCAAATTCCCATTCCTTGCCTCATCTTTATATTCCGTTGTGACTTGCATCTGTCTCAGATACTCCTATCTCGTGACCTATATGTATCTCTAGGGGCAAGTGCTCAATGTTGGAATTCGCCCAATAACAGATCATTGAGGACAGGACATACGATGTCCGGATCATGATTCATCAACAAGGGAATGTGACGGGCAAAAGGAATGGACGCGAGCCGTGCCCGGAGCGCACAGTCTGATTGGCAAACTGGCCCAACTACCTAGGCCTCGTGCCTCGATCTACATACTCTGCATGACACGACGATCCAACAGTTTTGCCAATCGCCTACATTTATAGAGTCCTTGTCTATGCCTTGTCTCTCTGCAGTCTTCTCTCCTTGGATTTGTTTCGAGGAATCAATGCCTGCTTCCCCTTTCCAAAGATACCAATGCTTTTCCTCTCACGCCTGCGGCCTGACACATCCCCATTAATCTCAGTTTCTTTGTTCTTCTCATCTTCGTCAAAGCTTCGCCCCCAAGCACAAAGCAAGCAACGGTTTACTCAGCGACGCGGTACGGAACATGCCACTCCAATGTCACCAAGCATCAGCGGCCCAAAACCCGAAAAAATGAACGATATATATATAAAAAACCAACCCATGACGTCCATCAGAATACCTAAAAGAGGTCCCAAACGCTTTTCACAACACAAAAAGCCCAAACGCTAACTAATCACCTCCCCACCCTGTTCCTCCCCTCCATCACGGCCCCCTACTCAGCGGCTCCGTCTCCATCCTCCCCACCACATCCTCATCATCACTTTCCTCCCCCACAATATACTCCTCCTCCTCCTCCTCCTCCTCCTCATTCTCATCATGTTCCCCGCGCGTTAATCTCTCCGCAGACCGACTACTATCCTTGTACACATCCTCAAACTCCTGCTCATCTTCACTTCCCCCGGCAAACGCATCGTACAGTTCCCCCCCACGTGTCCGACGACCACCCGCGCCCTTCTCACCAGACGCGTTATTCGCCGTCAAGCCATCTCCCTCTTCTTCATCGAGGAGCTCGAATTCGTACGTGTTGCGCGGGTTGTTGCGGAGGCGGCGCCGGCGGGCTACCCAGATGTAGATGCCGATGCCGAGACAGAATATGCCCATCAGGCTGGCTGCGCCGATGATCCAGACCTTCTTCGAGGAGGCAAAGGTGGGGAACTTGTCGATCCAGGACGAGGGAGTCGTCGAGGTTGCGGAGGGGGTCGCCTCGGGCGCGGTAGGATTGTCATCCCCTGGTGATGAGGTCGGTTTGGTAGGCCGGTGGGGATGGTCGGTGGGATTGCCGGCGTGCGTCTTGGTGCCCTCGGGGGAGTGTCCGAGCGTAGAGGTGGCTGCGGGTGCCGAGATGGTCTCAATCTTGTCGTGGTCGTCGTCGTCGTGCTCAGTGGGTAGAGGCAGCTTCTTGGCTTTGCTGGCGTCGCGGGCTTCGCCCCAGAGCTTGAGGTGCCAGTCCACGAATGTGCCTTGGTGTTCGTTTTGCTTGGTGTCACGAATCACCAGCGACCATTTTCCGACTCCTTTCTCGCCCCTGCAAAAAACATAATGCGTCAGTAATTTGGCATCTTGTATTGTGGTACAAAGATGATGGGATGAGGGAATCTTACCAATGTGCGACAGACATAAAGGTCCAGTCGTTATAACCGGCCTTTGTGTTGTCTTCTTTGCGGGCCGTGGCAATATGGCTGACCACTTTGGAAGGGCTGACCAAGTCCACGCTAATGTCGCCTCGTCGCGTGTGATTTACATTCATCGTGACAGTTACATGCTCCAGACGCTCGAGGTTGGCCTTGATGAGCATCTCTTCCGTTACCTCAAAGTCCATGATCAACCCATGAGTTCCCTCGGGTATCCCCTTATTCACATGCAGCCAAGGCGAAAAGTACCATGCCTGAGGCTTGACCTTGTTCCACGTCTTGGCTTTCTGTACGAGATTGTACGAATCAATCTTGCCGTAGCCAAAAGTGTGACTAAACCGTTTACCAATGGCCGTTTTTTGCCAGTCGGCGTGCTCATCAGCAACTGGCTGCGCCGTGTCCATGGCGAGGTACTGCATGTCTCGCCAGCCAAGATCCGGTCGAACTTGCAAGACCAGCGCAAAGATGCCGGCGGCAAGAGGCGCGGCGGCCGAAGTCCCTCCGTGTCCAGTTGCGCACTTGTTCTCTCCAACGTCCGTCGTGTGCTGTAGATAGGTTATTAGAAATATGGAAATAGATGAGGTGCATTGTAAAAATACGCAGAAGACGCCTGAAACATACAATGGAATCACCACTACCACTGCTATACGTGACGACGAGCTGAGCTGAGCAATGCTCCGAGTAGTAGGGGTGCTGGCCTGCTCTGTCGACGGCGCCGATGGTAATGCTGTAGATGGAGTTGGTGTAGCCGTCAAAGTTGCAGTTATCATCACTGGCTGCACCATTTCCACTCGCAAATACGTAAATCGAACCCAACCCACCACGGCCCTCTTGGATGGCTTTGAGCATAGCTCTCCTAATCAACACACCAGGTGCCTCCATCGTGCGACCGTCGTCACGCGGGCCCCAAGAACACGAGTAGATTTGGTTCTTATCGTATTTGTACATCATGGCCTCTGCTTCGTCGGCATCGCTGATGGGCTTACTAAGAATTCGGATGCCAGCAATCTTGGATTCGTACGCAACACCGAGCCCACAGACATCGTTGCGAACGGCCGCAACCTCTCCAGCACATCGGGTACCGTGTCGATCGTCGGATAGCTCAGGAGCGGGTGTGGCATCGTGGTCGTTGAAATCATACGACCCCTCAGCAAAGTAGTTGTCTTTGAGATCGAGGCTTTTCATGTCAAGTCCATCGTCAATGATGGCGACTGTCGAGTTCTTCCCCGTGATGCCCTCCAACCAGACACCAGTTACATTAACATCGTGGCCCAATTGAATGGGATTGAACAAGTGCCACTGTTCGGTGAAAATTGGATCCTTGATGCTGAGCTGAGACATGACGTGTTGCTGCTGCTTCACAGCAGAAGCCACAGGGGCATTATCAAGACCACGTAATGCATATCCGTTCAAAGGGGGAGGAGGGGGGATGTCTCGTTTATGCAGGCGTTGCCGAGCCTCCTGTTTTGAGGAGAACAGAATGCTGTCGAGCACGTCGGCTTGCCCAGAACTGCGTTTTCTCTTCCGACGGTCGGCTACATGCCCCTTGACAACATCGTGCTCGCTTTTTGATGATCGGAAAATGTGGTGGTCCGTCAGGCTACCCAGCACGCCCTCGTGTCGCAAACCGAGACGCGAGGCAACCTGTTCGGGTGTCGCGCTTGAATCGATGTGCAAGACGTAGTAGTCGTTTTTGTCGTAGTCGCGAGCAGAGTTAACGGCAGAGCAAAGTGCGGCCAGGCCAAGAAGACCAGCCCAAGAGGCCAATCTCATGCTGGAGGGGCGAGGCGGCAGGATTCCAAGTCCTGGTGAAAGCCTGTAGAGGCGACCCGAAAGGCGACCCGAAAGACGACCCGAGAGGCGACCCGAGAGGCGACTCGAGGAGGCGAAGGAGAGCAGTCGCAGATCAATCGAGGCTAACACATTTGGGAGCCGAGGAATATCGTACAAGGAGGGTGGATGACGAATCTCGATCTGTACCCGCAAGCCTCAAAGAATGAGTGATGTCCAAGCCCTTTCTCGAGAGGATGTGGACAGTCGAGGTGATGGAGGACGTAAGGTTAAAGTTGCATAGGAGCAGGCCAGACGAGGGTGTCGTGGCCTCGTGGGTGAAGACGAAGGTACAACTTGCCTGCTTGTCGCATGCAACCCCACACATCGAAGCTCCGTGCAGATGCCGGAGGGCCCATCGTTTGTGGGTACAAAGCGCTGAGCGGCAACGCCGAGCGTTCAAGCCACGCGCCACAGCCACGCATTCCGCCACGAATGTACCACACGCCATGTCTCGGCAGGCTTTGCTCTCGGCGTATGCATGACATGAACTGGGTGAATTCTCCTTTTTCTTGTGTATTTATCCGTATCGTTTTCTCAATCTTGCCTTCTCTACTATGTACTCTTCACGTACGAGTATTTTCTTTCATCTTCCCTTTCTTGTCTCTGCCTCCCTTCAATACACTTATCCTCTCTTGCCTATCTATCCTTTGTTCACGCATGCCTGTGGTTCGGCTATTCAACTTTTGCCAGGTCCGCTCACATCCATGATCCACGCCATCGCTTATCCATGAATGGAAAGCCACATGTTCAACAGGCAGCTGGGCATGTCGCGCCATCGACTGGTTGTTCGAGGAGCTCGCGCGCATATCCGCGAGGTCATTGGTGGCTTGACAACTCCTTGCCTCTCTACTCCAAATCGAATCTATGTCCTCCTACCTCCCGATACAGTTTATCTTCCTTCCAGCGGCCATCCGTGATATCCTACGGGGCCTTGATCTACTCTGATCTTAAACTGCGATTCAATCTGTGTCCACGACTATCTTCACACGAGCCATGTCCTCTTCAACAGTCAGGCACTTCTAGCACAACCTGAAAGCCCTGAAGGCTGAGACGCCATTTGAACCATTCTCAAATCGCCCACAATCTTATGTATCTCCCGCCGAGCTACCTTATCATCGTTGCGCCGTGTCAAGAAAATATCCGTCGGTAACCTTTTTCACAGAGACTTCTCCTTGTGAATCTCGATGCTCGGCGGTGCACCAGTCAGCTCCTTGCATTTGGCATAGATGACAAACTGGCCAGAAACCAAAGCGCACGTCATGACGACACGCGGACCCAGACCTGTCAACATCAGGCGCTTGGGGCCAAACTCTTTCGCAAGCTGCAACATTCGGCTGGTGGCGCCCTGGCTTTTATCACCGGCTCCCTTATTGATGGCCGAGAGCAAGGTATCAGCGGGATGCGACAGGATAGCCGCCGCAGCACCAGCAGCCAGGCCAGACGTCAGTTCGACCGCAGTGGACTCCAGGCCGGTCAGCTTCGCCTTTCGTTCGGGCCCCATGGATCGATAAATGAGTTCGTTAACAGCTTCGTGCACCGAGAACTGTCCCACCGCGAAGGGCACCTGCTTGAACAGCAAAGGCACGAACCCCGAGTAGAAGCCGCGGAAGCCTTCCTCGCGGGCCATCCTCCCGAAACCAGACATCAGTCCCGTGGCATAGCCTCGTTGTGACACCAACCGGATCCGTGTTGCCTCCAGCGGACAGAGCAGGACGTCGGCAAACAGCTCGGCCGTGGCACTGGCGCCCAGGTAGATGGCCATGCGGCTGTTGACAGCCTTTTCGGGGCCGCCCACCAGGGAAATATACTGCTTTTTGAAGTATTCGTAGCCCGCGAACTTTGCACCGCCCTGCACCAGGTAGCCCACGGCGGTCGGACCAAAACCAGTCAACAAGGCCCCGGTGCCTTCCTTTGCGACGATTGACCGTGCAGCTTGAACCATGCCAAGACCCTTCATCGCATCATCGACCTGGATTCGCGTCTTGACGACGTCAATTGGCGTAGCACCCTGTACACACGAAGCATGAGCATCGGTGAATCAAATTCGCCGCCGATAATAGGTCATGGCGCAGAGAATTAGAAGAGAAGAAGCGCACCGCATGTGTTGATGTGGCAGCAAGAGCGCCCGCCGCGAAGAACTTGACATAGTCGCCAATGACGAAGCTTGGCAGGTCATTGTTTTTTGACGCCATTGCGAGCCGTATTTAGCAGTGAATCCTTAGCCCCAGCAGAGTAAGTCGTCTACGTATTAGCATGAAGGGGGAGAGAGAAGCTTGGTTTGTACTTGAAGCAGGAGAGCGGCGCGGTTTTCTCGACAGCCACCCAAGGTAGGTCACTATCGCTCTCGTATCCGAGCCGGCCCTTGAATGACGTAGGTTTCGTTTCCGTCCCTGCCGAAATGCTTGCTTCGCGCAATTCACCACCTCGGCAAGGCGTGAACCCCACATACCCACACCGATGGGTCATTCGGTTCGGCCGATCACTACGAACAAGCTTTCTTCATCTTTTGTTCCTGCTTTCAAGAGCTTCCAGGCAATCGCTGGCTTCTTGCGATGGTAGGTGTGTTGTGAATGTGACGCGTGACGGACAGCATTCATAGTGAATGTTAGCAGTGAGGTCGGGAACAATCGGACACTTTGGCCGAGTGGTTAAGGCGATGCCCTGCTAAGGCATTACATTCGTGTGCGCAGGTTCGAATCCTGCAGGTGTCGACCTTTTTGCCTCCTGCTCTCCCTGTGACGTTTACCACATTCGAATAAAGGCAGTCGTGTCTCATCCCTTTTGTTTCTTCAAGGAGATTCATCAGACCTGGTCGTATGGTCCAAGGTTTTAGAATTCTTGTTTTTGCCTGGAACTTTGAGGCATCACGAGTCAAGAATGTAGTCAAGAATGAAGCCAACAGTTTCTTGTATTTATTGCCGTCACTGATGTTACAAGATTCACCAGCAGCCAGTTGGCCGATAAGACGAACCTGCAACCGCCGACACGATACGGCCATGGCCGCAGTAACACTCAACCCGTCGACTTCGTTGTCATCTCCATCCCAGATCAATTTGTAATTAAGATGGCTCTCCAGGAGATAAATGAGCACAAGACAACATCAGTGACGGTCAATAAATCAAACTGTTGGCTTCATACTTGGCTTCATTCTTGACTCCATTCTTGACTCAATGTGCCTCAAAGTTCCAGGCAAAAACAAGAAATCTAGAACCTTGGGCCATACGACCAGGTCCGATGAATCTCCTAAGTTCCCTCACGCAGCCACGACACGGGAACAGATCTCGAATTTCTCCGTGGACGCACATGGAGTTCTTCAATATAAGGGACGGATATGGGTCCCGACTCATGAGCCCTTGACGACGGCGCTGATTCAGCGCGTTCATGACAGCCCTATGATGGGGCACCCCGGGAAAAACACGACGTTCCAGGCCCTACGACGAGATTACCATTGGGACGGGATGTCCGCAGACGTGGCCTGGTGAAGAAACAAAAAGGATGAGACACGACTACGACTGCCTTTATTCGAATGTGGTAAACGTCACAGGGAGGGCAGGAGGCAAAAAGATCGACACCTGCAGGATTCGAACCTGCGCACACGAATGTAATGCCTTAGCAGGGCATCGCCTTAACCACTCGGCCAAAGTGTCTAGCTTCTTAGATTGTTCACTTTATCATCATATGTACTTAGCACCTGAAATCTCGATTTGTAAGATCTAAAGTTTCAAAAGAGGGAAATGTAACACATTCAGACTCTCGATGGCCAATTCAAACAACGACACAGAGTTACACCTGATCGAGTTGCTCCATTATCAAGACGCACGGAGTAGAGGAGCAAAATGAGTTTTAAACAGTGTTCGCAATTGGGCAGTCCCGGGACGTCCCGACGGCTCCTTGAGATGTACCTACCGGGTGCAATCGGTGAATGTACCACCGCCACCTGCCACATGTACTTACCATTGCAGATTCCATTAGCTAACACCTAACCTACCTAACTGACCCTAACTGAATCCCTAACTAACCCCTAAAATGCGTCTCGATGGTACGTGTAACGTATGGCAGGTGGCGATGGTACACTTACCGATTACCTCTCCACGAAGGGTCGGATATTGGCCCCCATTGTTCATAAAACCATTTCACTTGATCGCGGGGGTCGAGGACGATGGCAAGGTAATAGGCTGCCGCCTTGTCGCAATAATTGTAGCATTTTTCTGCCTTTTCAAAGGCTTCGTCACTACATTTGAAGAGGAGCTCGTACCGTTTACATTTGGCGAGAGCGTCCTCGGCTTTCACGACATCGCCCTTGTTCTTGCTGTATGACGCGTGCAGCTTCTATAGCAGGGTACAGTGGTTAGCTATCGGAGTGAAGAGGGAGGAGACTTAGGAGATAAAGGTAAAGGAAGCGTCGTGTACTTGCCTTATTAGCGACTGCAAAACTCTTCAAATTATCCCTCGCCTCGCTGATCAAATCCATCAACTTGTCAATGGCGTTGGCCCAGTTGCTAAGGAAGGTGCCATGCCCTTTGACGTGCATGGTGGCCACGTGGAACGTCTCCAGAGCGTTGTGTATGTGAGTTCCAACTCGAGCCAGTCATCCGTGGTCAACATGTCCGCATGATGGAGACCCGTGTCAGTACCGACAGAATCCCATTCTTGCCAAAATTCACGCAAGCGATCCTTGACCACCAGAAAGCGATCGGAAGCCAGGAAGATGGAGTTCCATCGAATTGGTGTTCGGGCAAATGAACTGGATGTACTCCGTAGAAGGTAAGTTTGTGATTGACCGAGTGGTGCACCGAAAGAGGGGGGCTTAGCGCGCACGAAGCGCATCGTATAGAGGGAGGTAGGAATCTCGTAGAACTTGGTACATCTAGGTAGCGTGAAAAGGAGGCAGAACATGTAGCGAACCGCGCCAACTCACCTGTAATTGGTCGCTATCGTCGGCGACTTGGCGCTGCGGCGAGCTGCGAAACCACGTAATGTTGTTTCGCATATTCCCCAGCGATCATTTGTTCCTCCACGCAATTGCTTCCGCGGGCATATTTATTTCTTTCTGTGCAGTTTGGAGTGACTACCGTAGGTATTGCAATACTGTGGCAGACTGGCGGCAGCGGAGCGCCCGTAGGCTCAAAGATGGAATTGAATGTTGACGTTGTTATAGCCCAATTATAGGTTTGAAGGCTATTCAGGAACCTCGTTTTCTATGGAAGCTTACAGAGAAGAGACCGTGTTGGCCGTGTTTTTACTATCTCCAAAGCTTTCGTCGGCATCAATGGGCGTGCTTGGCGCCCGAAATCGAGGCCCTGAATTGCTGGCTGCTGTCGCCACAGGTTGCGCACGAGGCTGAATGTTCCGCCAATTTGGCGCTGAAACTTGCCCTCATGATGTTGCTTAAGAGCTCGATTTTCAATCGACCGAGGAGCATGTAGCTGGTGATGGCTTTGAAAACTATGCAAAGGCGCCTGTTGGTGCGATTGAGGCCCTGGAAAAGCCGGCAATTGGCGCTGCTGGAGCGACCTGTCGTAATAGTTAGCAATGGCCGTTGCGAAGAAGTAGAGCAGTTTTCTCTGATGACTGATGCTCGCACTTCCATCGAGCTTGGAAACAAGTGGTATTAAGAAAAGATGAGAAGGAGGAGGACTTGGTACCTAAGGGCTAGCTGCTACTGTTGCGCGTGATTTGGCAATTACTGCAACGTGGGCATAGCAGGTAAAGAAGGCCGCAGTGGCACTGTGGTTGTATTTTTAGTGAACACAAGACTTACTCTATCCATCAATAAAAAAATACATTCTAAGGTGGTTGTCGACGGAGCATTCGGCTGACGGCGTGACTCGAAACATGAAGAGTTTTTCCTGCGGTACGTCCTTGTTCATGTGCAAGATATACATGATAATCCTGGCCTCTAGAAACCCCACGTTCAGGGCGTTGATGAAAGACCCATCGTCGTCGGTTTCCCAGAGCTTGACACGAATGCCTTTGGACTCAAATAGGGCCTCAAGCTGGTTGAGAAAGCGTGAGAAAGACGCCTCATCCTTGTGTGTTTCATCAGCACGACATCCAAATATATCTTGCGATTGTCTCCGTTCGAGCCAACCAGGTTTGACAACGAGAAGCTGTATTTGTTGATTTTGAATGTGCAATCAATGATGAGCACATCGATTTATAATTGGAACAGTTCGAGGCATTTTGGGTGTACATATACCTCATGTAGTTTTCGGAGTCGACCGCGCACCTAGACAAAAAAATCAAAATCAGCGATTCGAGCTCCTGCGCAAGCTCCACAAAGTCTGGACGTCCGTATTGCTGTGCAGCATCATCTTTCCTCCTACATGCATACATACCAATAATTCTTCCCATCCATCCTCTCGTACAGCGCCTCAAATTTCGTTCACGTACTCTGCTCGCGCTGCTGCCAAAGCCTATATTCGTTTATGATATCCTGGCGGTTGAGCAGTGCGCCTGGGAACTTTTCTTGTACCAAAATCAGCGCCTGTTTCGCACTCCGCGCGAGAGGCCAAATAGCTTGTAGGTGCCGCCTCATTTCGTCAGTACGCGTCGCCCGCCTGTGCGACGCGATACTTTTCGCGCTGGGCGCCGGAGGATGATTATGACTGATGCTGGCTCTGTTCTCGCACCATTTGACCCTCCACTGACCGTCCAGCTGCGTGTAGTCACTCGCCACAAGCCAGAATTGCATCTTGCAGCCAGTCCTCTGCGACGTAGCGCCTGGCCGTTTCCGCAAGACACTCGAAGCGCCAGCCTCGCGGGGTTTGCCACGGCGGTGGCAGGTCATGAGAAGCCTATAGCGGCCGCCTTTGGCCCAGTTATGTCTATTGTAAGACACCCCATGATCCTTTGCCCATGCAGTAACGCCAGCGAGGGCGTCGTCGAAGCTCTCATATAGCAGTTCGGGCGGCGGCGGATGATCGCGTACGCGTAGGTCTGGCTCATGGAGATCTGTAAGGTCGTAATCCACGCCCTCGATCAACTCGCGGAGCTCACCGTGGTTGCGGCGACGCGGTATGTACTCTGGTACGCGCGGCCGGCGGCGGCGGCGGCGACGAGGTGCGCTTTCGGGCTCATCTTCAGCAGCCGGAACGCTGTCGAGATCGCCATGCAGATCACTGTCGAGATCACTTTCGTTGGCCTCCTGGCGCAGCAGGCGACTGACAGAGCTATCGAAATCTGCATCCTCTGACGAAGGCAGGAAGGCAGGCTGCGCTGGGTTGTGTGACGCGTCAAGCTGAGCGCGCAGTGGTTGTGTCGCGCGCGAAGGTCGCTGCGATGATGAGGTAGATGGGGCGCTCATTTTCAAGTCGAGCAATCGAGAAAAAAAGAGGACGAGTGTGTAGCTTCAAAAGCCAGTCGCAAAGATGATGATCGACAGATGATGGTAAGAAGTCATTGGTGCCGAAATCTATGGTTTGTCTTTCGACCACGAATGTGGTGGAGGTAACCTCAGGTAAGTGTGTACATGTACAAAGTCGTGTGCGCTGGCAGGATGGTCAATGACTGTAGACTTGATATAAGTCAATAACGGAAGCGCTTGCAACAACCCAGTACACACCGGTCGAGGTCTCCTCATCCGGCCCGGTTAGCTCAATCGGTAGAGCGTGAGACTCTTAAGTGTACATGAAATCTCAAGGTTGCGGGTTCGACCCCCGCATCGGGCTATTCCTATAAATCACCGATTCGAGATGTATCTGGGCAATCTTTTTTAGACACCTTTTTGGCCTTCCCACTTCGACTTCGACTGACTGGGCGTTGTCACTTTTTGCCTTTGATCACATTTGCTTTTGCGCATCTCGATCGCCATATGTACTCACCTTCTATCGCTTACATCCGCCACTTCTGGCAAGGTATGGGTCGACTGGTTCACCCATTGGCTGATCTATCACTACATCTCCTTCATCAGATGTAGTGGTCAACGAAGGTGGTACGAGGCGAAGGAATCCTCCGTATTATTTCTCACAACAACTTCAACATAACATCTAACACATCAACACCCACAATGGCGCCCAGCGTCGCACGCACAGTTGGGTTTGAGACCGGAATCCCTCATCTGCAACGCTACCCCCCTCCCGATTGAACCAAACCGGGCATTATTACGGCGCACGCGGCCTGCAGGAAGATGGCCCCTCTTCCGCTATGGCGATCCTGTCACACATAGTTCACCTGCCGACCGGCCACCCTCCAAAGTCTTCTACATACGCCCCAAATCCAACCTCCTGCGGCATGGCCCCGAGCCTATATACGTAGATTGTATCTTTCTCGACATGCCTTTTTTTGACCTGGTTTTTGTTTTTGATGTGACCTTTTTTTGGATGCCTGTTTTAAAGCAGACAAGATCGGCATGAATACATCTATCCACTTGCCTCATTCGTCGCATCATGGACCCCTCCAATCCTGAGGACTGGCTCAGTGACAACGTCTCCGAGAATAGCATCCCGGCTCCGGATGTCGAGGCTGATATATCGTCACCGCAAGAGACTCAGTGTCCCGGCGCGCCGTCAGTCTATGTAACGCTTCATCGGTATGTCTTGCGTTTTTGCGAACAAGTTTGCCCTTTTTTGACTTTGACTCGACCGTTCGTGGTTTTCTGCTGGGGAATGTTGGGCTAACGGATGGAGACAGCGTGAGACGCCTGGTTCTGGCAAGTATTGGTATGCGTACATTTTGGATACCACTACCCCTGAGTTGTGGGAGGGCGCGACTGGGGGACGGCATTTTTTTTCTCCAGCGTTGCTTGTCTTGAGTTGTCCCCTCTGGCCCTGAAGCATTCAAACCTTATCTATTTTGCTCGGCTCGTCTGGCCCTAATGTAGAGAGTCTAACACCTACTTGTGCTTGCTCCATCTCATAGATGATCCGTACACGCTGGAACATTTTCGCCAACCGAGCTTAAACGCCCTTGTCGTGAGGCCGCTCGTAGATCGCTTGTACGAGACGAAGGACATATCCATTAGTGAGTCTGCACCCCCGTCTCTCATACGAATGTCCTCTACATCTACACCGTGGCTGCTAAAGATTCCTCAGTCTACTGCCTCCTCGCGAACCGCGTCTTCTTCCTCAGAGAACAATCCGGCCTTTCGGCACAGAGCGTTAACCGAGCGCGCGGCATCCTCTGCGAACTGGTCGCTACGCGCGTCCTGCGGCGCTTCCACGAGGACAACCCAGGCGACGCGGGCCTGCTGCTGCTGGCGCAAATCCTGGTCGAGGGCTTCGACCCCTTCGAGGGGGCGCCGTACGATGTAGAGCGCGACGGCCGCTATGCGCAGTGGCCGGTGCAGCAGCGCGGGGGCCACGAGAGGAAGCTCACGGCGCTGGAGCTGGCGATTTTGTCCGAGAGCAAGGCCTTCATCAGCTGCGCGGCGTGCCAGCGGCTGGTCGAGGCGGTGCATTACGGGCAGATTGTATACACGCCACTATCGTTTCTCGATATCCTACCGGATCACTACAAGCATCGGCCCATCCGGCTGTACGATCCGCGTCACTCGCGCCTGCTTAATCACCAGCGGCTGATTGTGCCGCGCATCAGGGCCCTCATAGAAGTGGTGCAATTCATCGTGCTGGCGCTGCTGTACGTCATGACCATGGTGACGCAGAACCGGCCCGAGCATCACCGCTGGGAAGCCGCGTTTGCTATCTATACGGCTGGTTGGGTCCTCCAGGAGTTTGCGTCAGTGACGGAGCACGGCTGGGAACTGCACTCGCAGATGCTGTGGTCCTTTCTCGACGTGACTCTGGTCGTCATCTACGCGGCCTATGTGCTCGTTCGTATCTACGACGTGCTCGCGGGCACCATTCCCCACGGCCACGGACTCAGCGTTCTGTGTCTCGCCGCACCAATCCTGCTCACCCGGATAGCCTTCAACGTGATGCCTCAGAATATCGTCTTCATCGCGCTGCACGCTATGGTGAGGGATTTCACGGTGCTCACCTTCCTCGCCATATGGTGCTTCGTCGGCTTCCTGCTCGCGCTCATGTGGCTATTGGACACGGAGCAAGTAGCAGCCGCCCCGGGACCTTCCTGGCAGACGGTCGGCAAATGGCTCCTATGGATCTGGTTCGGCCTCGACGGCACGGGCATTGCCGAATCTGTGCGCTTCAACGTGGTGCTGGGCCCGGGCCTCATGATTGCTTTTGCCTTTCTCGGCAACACGCTCTTCCTGACTATCCTCGTCGCCATCCTGACCAATACGTTTTCCAAGATTGTCGCCAACGAAGCCGCTGAGATTCGCTTCCGCCGCACGGTTCTCACGTTTGAGGGCGTCAAGTCGGACTCCCTTTTTGCGTACCCGCCTCCCTTCAACATTGCCGCTTTGCTCGTCATCCTGCCGCTCAAGATGCTCGTCTCGCCGCGCTTCTTCCACACCATCAACGTGGCCATAATTCGGCTTCTCAACGGGCCTTTGCTCATCGCCATTAGCATGGTCGAGAGACATGGGCTGTGGAAAGCGGCTGCGTCGAACAAGAACGTCAGCGGCAGTGGTGGTCGTGGTGGTGGTCGAGGCCTCTTCGGCTGGCGCTTCACGGGCTTTTCTCCCCATGGCGATATCTATGCTGTCTTTACCGCCGGGCTGCCGGACCATGTATCCCGGAAGATTGACCTACTGGACCCCGTCGAGGATGTGCCTGTTCTGGAGGATGATGTCATGTCCACGCTGTCGGGCGACGTGCCGAGGTCGAGACTGCGAAGGCCCAAGTTGTGGAGGGGTAGAAGAGAGTATCCGCGGGCGCGGCCACTTGCAAGACGGCCGTCGCCTACGCAGGGGAGTGATGATTTCTTGTTGCGAGGTGTACAGTGAGAGAAAAGTGAGAGGGGACTGACGTGACTCGGATGGGCCGGAAAAGGCTACACTTTTTTTCTTTCAAGAACAATGAAATAGAACAAGCCATAATGAAACCCATGAAAAAAGGAAACTTGGGCCTTGTTCGCCATTGAGATGTGCCAAAAAGCAAAGAAAGAGCCGCTTCGTCCACGTTACATTGGGTACAGTACGTTGTCTACAGTCTGACTCACCGCCCCGCTGTCTGCATACGCGCCGCAGAATCCAAGCCAACCAAGTCCGACCAAAACGAAAGCGCGTAACGGCCTTCTCAAGTACATATGTAACGGCCAAATCTCACAATCCCAAAATCCCGCTTCTATTCCTCCCCGTCATCATACCATCACAACACCATCATCTCGTCCATCGCCATCTCAACTCACTTTATCTTATCTCATCTCATCTTATCAGATCTCTCAAGTCTCTCGACTCATCCAACTCCACAATGACCGTCTTCAGGCCCGCCCTCGTCATCGTCGACTTCCAACTTGACTTTTGCCCTCCCGTGCGTACGGCCCTCATCTTCCTTCCTCTCCGAACCCTCATTCTTAATTTCAAATCCAATATCAAAAAGCATCTTAAGAAAAAAAGAAAAAAACACGATCAACTCAAGCTAACATCTCTTCCCAGAACGGCTCTACCCCCGTCCCCAAAGGCCGCTCCATCGCTCCCCAACTAAACACCCTCCTCTCCCTCCCCTTCACCCTCAGAATTGCCACCCGCGACATCCACCCCCCCAACCACATCTCCTTCGCAGCAAACCACCCCTTCCCCGCCAAACCCTACGTATCCTCCACCGAAATCTTTCACCCTACCGACCCGTCCAGGTCCTACGTCACAAAGCTCTGGCCCGTACACTGCGTGGAGAGTACCCCGGGCGCACAAATCGTCCCCGAGCTGGACATGAGCAAAGTGGATTTCGTGCTGGACAAGGGCGAAGATGCACGGGTGGAGATGTACTCTGCGTTCTATGACCCCTTTCGGTTAGTCGATACTGGATTGCTGGGTAGATTGAAGGCGGATGGCGTGACGGATGTGTTTGTGGGGGGGTTGGCGGCGGATTTTTGCGTGCGGGCGACGGCGGAGCATGCCGTGGAGGAGGGGTTCCGGACGTATCTCGTGGAGGAGGCTACGAAGCCGGTTTTTGTGGATAGATGGGACGAGTGTAAGGATAAGATGAGGGGGAAGGGCGTGGAGATTGTTTCCATGGATGGGCCGGAGGTGGCGCGGGTGAAGGCTTTGGCCTGAGAGGAGAGAACCAGACAAGCCAGGGGGGGAAATTGAGTCACGGGATGGGACTCAGCGCTCGAGACGGGGAACGGATATGAGCTATGAGATTGTGTCGATGGAGGCCTTGGTATGTAATCTACGAACAAGAACACGAGCTATGAGGTTGCGCCAGTAGGGACAGGCCTTGGTAGCCTACGAACAAGATCAGACTGGCTAGGAAGACAGGTTACGGGAAGAAGCATGACGCCCGAGAACAAGAATGGAGCAGCATGACAAGAAATATGCAATGGCGGTCGAGGAGACCAAGGATACTGCCATTAAGTCTTTGACCTTGAAAAAAGTTGTATAGCGTCTATGCAAATACCTAGTAATCACTTGCTAGTTGATGCTCTCACTCCCCGCGCAGCATAATTATGAAACTCCCTAAGAATGGATGGAGCAAACCCATTTCCACTCCCACTCATTTCCCTCCTCCATCTCCTTTATATACTAAGTTAACTCCGGTTCATTTCATTTTCCCTTGTATCCCATGTTTTCTACAATCCAATCATCGCTTTGACCGCTGCTTGGCCGCAGCGCTTTGGCTAGACTTGTCCTGCGCATTCGTCATGGCCAGCGACACAGGCGTCACGGACGAAGGAGCAGGTGTGGTACTTCTTGAGGGCGCGGCGCTTCGGTTGTGCTGCATGTGTGCCTTGACGAGATGGCCAGCCTGAAGGGCACTGCAAAGCGACAATTCACCGGCCAGAACGGAAGCACCAATAATGCGCGCCAGCCGCCGGGCATTATCTCCTGGGTTGGTGGGATGAGAACCTCGTACACCGAGCAGATCCAGCATGGCGCTCTGAGGCTCCAATATGGTACCACCACCGAGGGTGCCGACTTCGAGAGACGGCATCGAAACGGCAATCTGAAGGGATCCGTGAAGACTGAAAAGTAGATACACGCGTTAGCATGACGAGATCGCGGATGGGAGCGGGCAGTGGGAGAGCCAAGGGAAGAAGTATAAAAGAAGGAAAAAGGGAGCTAGGAACATACTTCTTCATGGTGGTGATGCAGTTGCAGCTCTCCACAACCTGAGCGGGATCTTGACCGGTGGCAAGGAAAATAGCTGCGACAATGTTCGCAGCGTGGGCGTTGAAACCACCAATCGAGCCAGCCATGGCAGACCCGATCAAGTTCTTGGCGATGTTGAGCTCCACGAGAGCGTTCACATCGGTCTTCAACACGCTCTTCACCACGTCGGCCGGGATAATGGCTTCGGCCACAATGCCCTTGCCACGACCGTCAATCCAGTTGATCGCGGCCGGCTTCTTGTCAATGCAGAAGTTTCCAGACACGGTCACGATATTCATGTCGTCAAAGCCGCCCTCGTTGGCCATGACGGTCAGCGCGTGCTCGACGCCCTTGGAAATCATGTTCATGCCCATGGCATCTCCCGTGGTCGTCTTGAAGCGAATGTATAGATTCGTCCCGGCCAAGGCGGTCTTCATATGCTGCAAACGAGCGAAGCGACTAGTCGAGTTGAACGCCTTCTTCATAGTGTTCTGACCAGACTCGGAATCTAACCAGAGCTTGGCAGCACCGGCTCGCTCCAGAGTCTCAAAGCTAACACAAGGCCCGCGGGTCATGCCATCGCTCGTCAGAACAGTGATGGCACCACCACCGGAATTGATCGCCTTGCAGCCACGACTAGTGCTGGCGACCAAGACGCCTTCGGTGGTGGCCATGGGAATAAAGTAGCTCTGTCCATCGATGACAAGCGGGCCTGCGACACCGACAGGGAGGGGTAAGTAGCCAATGACGTTCTCGCAGCAGGCTCCAAAAACACGTTCCCAGTTGTAGTTCTCAAAGGGAAGCTTCGATCGGTCAAGGCCACTGGTGATTTCAGAAGTGGCTTTCGTGCGAGAGATGATTGTGCGTCGGACCTTGACGGCCCGCGTGAAGTCCTTCAGAGTCTTTTCAAGAGCGTATCCAGGAATCTTTCCGCGCATAGACATGGTGACAACCTCTTCGTCATTGAGCTCATGGGTTCGCTTCTCTACTATCAACTTTTCCAGTTCTTCGATTGACCGGTGCTCGGAAGGAGACTGGAGAGATCTCGAAGGATGTCGCGTTGACATGGACAACCCGTCTCCTTCGTCATCAGTCAATGCCGGCGTCGCTGGCTCAGTGCGCAGTGGGGTCGGGGGAACGTATTCGCCCAAGGGAAGAGTAGCAGACTCCGTCTCGTTGAAACGTTGCGCGCGAGCTAGCTCTCTGCGGTCAATGCTGTGATCAGGAACGTTGGGATCTTTAATACTCCATCGGGCGACGTTAAAGAGATATCCATTGAGGCCCACGCTGAGGGCCAGGGCAACCACTATCCATTTGGAAAGTACGGGATCCTCGAGACTCTTCAGGAGGCTTCCCACCATGCGGCCACCAACACCATAGTCGTCAAACTGAACGGCAAAACGTCCACTTTCGCCCAACGACGATGATAGTGCGTAATGGACCGAGGGGTACTCGAGTTCGTACTTGATCGGCGTCAAAACGGTAACGAGAGTTGCTTTTCCACTTGCTTTGGCAGCGGCCAGAATGGCGGCGAGGCCATTGCCAGCAACCTTGACAGGGTCGACAGGAGGAGTAGAAACAACGCCGCCCAGTCCACCAGCCCAAGACCGAATGGCTGACAGCGAGCTCGCGCTGCGGAAGGGAATCGTGCAAATGTTGACAACGTTGATGAGAACAAATCCAGAAATCATGAGCACCTTGAACTTGGGAACACTGCTACTCTGCATGCGACCAAACAGTGTCGTGTTCTTTGACCCAGATCCGCTGAATTGTGTCCATTCATCATTGCTCTCCGCCACATTCTCGGCCACGCGACGGCTGACGCCGTCAGCTTCCAAAGCCATACGCATGTCGTAATGCCGTTTGATGCGGTTAATTTCAAGTTTGATGCTGAGGATGGCAGTGAAGAAAGTGAACAGAAGAATGCAGTCAAAGAACAGAATCCACGCAGCCAAGAAACAGAACTGCTGCAGGCCTCCTTGCACACCAGAGGCTGCACCCAGTGATAGAATCACGATTTCAATGGCGTAGTCGCGAAGGATTTCATAGCCCTTGTCTTTGATCGCAGCTTGAATGGCGTACGAGATGATGCTCTGTGATCTTTCTCCAGCAGACTTTTCACCAGGTTTGGCCTGCCGCCCTTGACTTCGACGATGCTCGACAGCATGACTTAGCACAGCTCGGGTGAGGACAATGTTCTTCTCAAAACCAATCGTCACCACGAGAAACGGCAATCCCTCAGACAGGAGAATGACACTGATTGGCACACCTAGCTTTGTGGTCACGGCTAGACCAAAGAGGAAGGCAAATACGGACGAGAACAGAGTGCTCATGCCCAACCAGAAATTAGATCCCATTCGTCTCATGGAGAGAAAGAGAGACACAAAAGTGAGATGCATGGACAGATACCCCAGCACCATAATGACAATATCAAGGGCTTCGGCATTCTTGAGAAGGTCGATAAATTCCACCCAGGCATTGCCAAGCCATTTAGAAACGGAGCTTGAAGAAGAGACCTTGGCGGCCTTCATGATCCACATCTTCTTCTCGCGCCCGTGGTGGGTAACGATCTCTTGAGCATCTTCATCGGGAATTTCCTGAGCGGCTGCAATGAATTCCGGCGCCTGCGTATAAGGAATGGAATATGCAAGAATGCTGTCCTGGCTGTATGTCGTGAACGAGTTCTCCGTGGCGGGCAGAGGCGTGATAGATAGATTCTGAGGAGTCGGAACGACGTGGGATCGAGGAGCAGAACTGGCAGAATCCGTGGAGAGAGTATCGGGAAAGACAAATGTCAAAAGAGCCAGGTGGCTTCTGTCTTTGACAGGAGCGGCCTCCTGCTCGACATTGGACCACTGCCACTTCGTCTCCGCACTGGCGACAAGATCTCTGCTGCCGTCGACGAGAGATGACCAGTCGGCTTTGCCCAGGCTTGCAGGGCCTCGCAAAAGGCTATCTTGAATCAGACCAACGTAGGATGTGCTGGCGAGAACGGCGATCACGACGACGGTGTGAATTGGATGCGAGCAAGCCGCCTTGGCCAAGAACTGCAGCAGAGGAGCCACCTTCCTGCCAATGCGTGATGGAGCGGCGGTGGCCTGTGTTCGGTCAGGCTCGCCGCGGAAGCGAGCCGGTAGGGACGACGAGGATATCATGTCGACTTGATCGGAAAAGGTCACTCGGCGGCTCGGTTTACACCATCGAGTCTTAAGTGAATTCTCGGAGTCGGCTCGATGGGGGCGAAAAGCTAGATGCGCGTAAGTAGCTGACGCAGATGCGTGTTGTGAAGGAGAGCCGTGGCGGTGACGGAGCTGTGACTGGCTCTGGGTCATCCTGTGCAAAGCAAATGACGGGACACCGATATTCTGGCCCCAAGAGAGAAAGGCATTGACGTCGCAAGGGAGAGCCTCGATGATCCGTCCAGAGGGGCGAGACAAGAGCGAAGAACAAGTGGGACTGACCTCGAAGACGAGCACTGCTTGACACTGAGAAACAAGTGGCAGGCGTATAGGCTGCTGACGGATTACGGATGACTGGTGACAGGACGACCGGTTGGATTGGAGGACGGTTTGTCGCGTGTTGAGAAGTGGCGGACAAAAATCGATTGTGGTTGTGAAAGGAGAGATCGCGGGGCCAATCAATCAAAAGCGGGTTGCGCGACGAAGGATTGGACCCTGAATATGGAGCAGAGAACAATAGTAACACCGCTTCAACGACTTGACGGCGCAATTCAGCAGCGAAGGAAAGCCGCACGCTGTTGACCTGACGTTCTTGACCTTGACTGGATGCTGGTTAATGGAAGGAACGAGAAGGAAGCCAGGAGGAGTCCAGGAGGCCAAGAGGCGGCTGGGAACTTTGAAGAGGTCAGGACTCAGGAGTCAGGACTCAGGAGAAGACGAGAAACAGTAAGAAAGCCGGGAAGCGGCCAGGAAGAGGCCAGTAGGGAGCTAGGCGCAAAAGCAGGTAAGACGGTCGGTCTTTGAGCGAACGGGCGGCGTGGGATGAGTTAACCTGGTAAGCAGCCTGGTTGAAGTGGCATCTAAGTTATCTGGTCGGACAGGGGCGGCCAGGGCGACGTGGAATCCCGCGAAGTCGGGCGATAGATGATAGAACTCAAGTAGATAGGTATGTATGGGTAGCGATACGGTGATGGGTGGATGACTGGGAGTAAGCAGCGTGATGAAAGGCATCCCAGGCCGCTTACCTGCATGCACAACCAGCTCCTTGTCGAGTTGTCGTGCCGGACTTCTTCTCATCCAGCATCATGATCAAACTCGCACCGAAGCACCGCCCCGCAAACCCGATAATAACAAGCGGCCCTTATTCCTACGCGGCGTCGCGATGGAATCCTCGAAATTGCTCATCCGGCAGAAAGATGGGAATTTGGCGTAGATGTGGCTGGATGAAGAAAGCGGTGACACGTCGAGCCCCGCTCTGCAGGACGCACGGGCCAAGGAACAGCAGCCGTGGCTGACTCCACCACTTCCATTCCGCTCTCTTCTCTTCCGCAACGCCAAACATCTGTCTGAACTTCTGGACTCTGTACTCTTGTACTCCGTCCGTATGTCAGATGGGGTGAATCCTGACCCTCAGATTCAAGACAGAAGATGTATCCCACCTTTGTCCACGGAATCCATCACCAGCTGGCCTTGTGCCATCTTGAGCCATTCACAATCATCACGGAAACGCAATCGCAATTGAGGGCGGCTGGATATGTCTCAATCATCTCTCTTCATCATGCATTTGTTCTCGTGAGCCTATCTACGTTGCTGTGGCATACACAATCTAATTATAACTCCCATACCTGACAAGACACCCATTCGCCAAGTCGATTACCGAGACCATCCAGCTTGGCTGGGAATCCGGCTGACAGATATGCGAAAAGTTCAGGACGCAAACCCCAAACTCATGCACAGCCAAAGACAGTTTGTCACCTCTTTTGGGTTCAACAAAGTCAAATACAAGAACAAAAGTGGCTGGACTGTGCCAGTCCTATCTCACACTTCCACGGCCATGTCGCTTTGCAGCTCATCACTCTCCAACATTGCACATCGTCCGTCTTCCAGTAGCTTCTTAGTGACCGCTCGGTCAGGGTAGTTCCTCATGACCATGTTTGTGAAGTAGGTTCCGTAATGAATTCCGTCAGCGGTCTTTGGTCCGGTGTTAAAGCCGGGCAGTGGCTTCACCACAGCCTTGAAGTTGGGCTCGTGAAAGTA
>SRPN01000288.1:0-30912 GCA_018360045.1 Claviceps capensis | reverse complement strand
CCGGGAAAAAAAAAAAAAAAAAAAAAAAAAAAGAAAAAAAGACATAGAACTACACGTAAACAAGTCCCAGCCTTGTCCCGGGGATTCAACTGAGCCTACGAGCTCAAATCTGCAGCCACGCCCCTGCTAATCCAGTCCGCCAAAGCCATAGCCGTCACCATGGGATTCACACCACTCGCGCTGGGAAAGACACTCGCATCTGCCACATACAGCCCGCTCGTGCCCCAGACCCTGCCCTGCATGTCCACCACGCCCGACTCCTCATCGGCGCTCATCCGGCACGAGCCCATCTGATGCGCCGACACACACATGGCTGTCGGGGGCTTATTATCCGCCCTGCGCAACCTCTTGATCCAGGCCGCAAAGTCTGGGTCCGTGAACTCGGGATCCGTACCGGGTTGGTGCTCTGCTTGTCGCTTGCCGCCGTCCCGGGCCACGAAGGGGGCTAGGCCGGCGAGGTGGGCTCTGATCTCGGTCGCCCGCGCGACGTAGCAGATTTTGGCGAGCGCAATGACACCCTCGAGGGTGTGCTCCCGGTCAAAATCGGACATGTCGTACTGGATGCGGGGGGTGCCGTGGTCGGGATCTGGGTAGACGCGGCCGGTGTCGCGGTCGCGGGTGAGGGAGATGTAGGTCCCGATGTGGCGGTACTTGAGGGCGAGAACTTTGGCGTCGAGGCCGTCGCGCCAGGATTGCAGGCTAAACGTTGTGTATGGCTGCGGTGTTGATGTTAGCCGTTGTTGCTAGTATCTGGGGGCTCACAGGGCGTGTAGTTCAGATGAGGGTATGTAGGTATGAACAAGAAAGGGGAAATCACATGTAGAAAATAAACGACCAATCCAAGACCAATGGAAGATGAGGGATAAGGAGACAATCGTGGGAATTCCTGTCAGGAGAAAAGATGAATACAAAGGGGGAATTAAACAGCGCAAGACTCACCACATTGCACGTCGGCTCCAGCTTGACGCCGTGCCCGTGCCCGTCTAGATTCTCAAACTCGTTGACGTAGGACGTGATGATGCCGCCCTCCCAGGAGGTCATGTCGGTTTTGCCGAACACGCCGGAGACGAAGTTGGTGGGATGGAGGTGGAGATGGCGGCCGACATTGGGGTTCTATATGGTGTTAGTAGTGTGTTTTGTGTGAGTGTGAGTGTGTAGTGTGTAAGTAGGAGTGAGTGAGTGAGTGAGTGTGTGTAAGTAAGTAAGTAGGAGTGAGTGAGTGTGTGTAAGTAAGTAGAAGTGAGTGAGTGTGTGTAAGTAGGAGTGAGTGAGTATGTAAGTCATCAGTGAGTGCAAGAATGAGTGTGAATAGTGTCAACATCTACCGTCAAGTATAATCTCACCTTGACACCACTCTTAGCCAAAAGAACAGGACTCCACATCGATCCCGCCGCCAAAATCACCCTCTTGGCCCTCACAAACACCCTCCTCTGCGTCCTCTCCTCCATCTTCCCATGCAAAGTCCCTCCCTCCCCCCTCCCCATCCACAAACCCTCCACGCCAATCGCAGTCCTCCCATCCTCCCCAAACACCACTCTCTCCACCGCGAAACCCTCCATAAACTCCGCTCCCGCCTCTCCCGCCGCAGGCAACCACGACGTCGCCGGCCCTCTCTTCTCCGCCGAATTACACCCCAAATGACACCTCCCGCAGTAATGCTCTCTCCCCGCTGTATTCTGCTCCACGGCACCTCCCTTCCACTGCAACATCTCCAGAGCATTCATCAGAGCTTGATTCCGCGCATTATGCCTCAACCCAGCCTTACTCGCCCCGATAAA
Source organism: Claviceps capensis (assembly GCA_018360045.1). Taxonomy (NCBI): domain Eukaryota; kingdom Fungi; phylum Ascomycota; class Sordariomycetes; order Hypocreales; family Clavicipitaceae; genus Claviceps; species Claviceps capensis. Next base: position 29,134 of record SRPN01000288.1, on the reverse strand, counting down.
CTCCCACACTCGATCCATGCAGGCATCAAACTCTGCCGACGCAAACAGCGGTAACCCCCTCGAGGCCCATTCATCGCGTACATAGTCCTGTAGTCGGAAACAGACACTCCAATTTACGGTCCCGCCGCCGCCCCAGGAAGCACCACAGACGACGCCCGTGCTGGCAGAGTCGCTGGTCAGGACCCCGCCCCCTTCGTAGAGGTAGTGGGAGGCGGATTCCTGGGTCATGGGCAGTTGCGAAGGCGGGAAGTAGTAGCCCTTGTCCACGACGAGGACTTTGTGGCCTGCTTCGGAGAGGGTCTTTGCGGAGACGCCGCCGCCGCAGCCGGAGCCGACGATGAGGATATCTGTGGAAAGTTCGTAGGGGGAAAGGTCTTTCCCCCCGGGGGGGATTTGTATGAAGGTGTAGGGGTAGCTTTCTGTGTTTTTCCAGTCAGAGGGTATGTCGGAGTAGCCGGAGATGTCGTGCAAGAAGCGGCTGTGGAGCGAGTTTGCTTTTTGGGCCATCTGGGCGAGGGATTTGGCGAGGGTGCGGAGAGCCGGGAGGGGGGAGGAGGCCCAGGATTGGAGAATGGCTTGTCGAATGGGGGTTGGTTGGGAGGTGATGGGCGTCCAGTGGCCGGTGAGGAGCATGCTGCCTACGTGGCTTCTATGAGGGAGATTAGCGAGTGTTTTGTGAAGGGATGTACAGACTTAAAAGCGGTTGTTGAAGAAAGGAGCTCGTGATGAAAGATTCGGAGGGTTGAAGCCGTGCCAAAGCCGTGCCGTGTCAATCCCGCGTGCCTCCAAATCCGCGTTGAAACCGTATGTGAATGATGCGCAGCAAAACCGTCTCAAACCCGTCTACTTCCCGCCTCTGACAGCACCTCAAAAACCCCTCCAACATGAACACAACAACACACAAGAACCACTCCTCGCGAAGAAAAGGAGAAAAGAAGATGACTCACCCCAACACGTCCATCACAACAGCCAGCTTCCCCCTCTGTGGCACCCCCAGCAAACTCCTCACACAGTCCCCCCGAAACGCCTCCCCCCCCGCCGGCCTATCCTCCAAAAACGCCCTCACACACTCCCTCCTCCTTGCCTTTTCTTTTTCCATTTCCATCTCATCCATCTCCCCCCGCTTCTCCCTTCTGTCCCCAAGGCCCTGGCCCTCCCCACAGCACTCCTCCACCAGAGCCTCAAACTCCTCCTCCGGAAGAACAATACTCCCCCCTTTATCCTGATCCTGATCCTGATCCTCGGACGTAGGACCCAGTGACGCAGCGGACCGCACCGACGGGAGAACCCCATCTAACAGCGCAAACAGAGTCTCCCATTGCGCAGGGCGCATAAAGTCCCGGGGCGGCACATCAGGTATAGGGATAGGGGGAGGGCCAACCGGGGAAGCCATCGGGGCGGCTAGAGGCGCGACCATGAGGACGAGTCACAATGGGAGGATGGAAACAAGTCGGCTGATCGGAAACGTAGACGGAAACGAAACGAAACGAAATGAAATGAAATGAAATGAACGGGGAATGGAAACGAGGTTCCGAGTCGTGGTAAAAAGTAGGTGAAAGTGTAGGTGAAAAGTAGTAGCGGCAAACAGATTAAATAACTTTTCAAGATGAGGAGTCAAAGACAACGAGCGAGGAACCAAAAAATAGAGGCAAGAGGAATGAGGACTAAACAGAAGGATTAGAAAATAGGAATAGGTAGGATGAAGAAGAGCATAGGTAAGGAATGGTCAGGCCAGGCAGGTTTCATTATGCGAGTGCAACCCTCCAAGACGGGAGACGGGACGGCGGGGCTCGTGCGCGTATTTAGTGGAGACAAGTCCGTTGATCAGCAGCAAGGGACTTCGATGTTGCTCCGGCTCCCCGGCCTGCCCGTTCCCCCGCTCCTTCATGATTGGCTCGCCACTCGGCACGTTCGCGACGCTTATCGAGCATGGGGCTACATATTTGGAGCTCAACTTCACGGCCATGCATGATGCCAGGCAGGGCAGGCATCTTGGTCTAGTAGGTAGCTGTACATATATTCCCAACCGTCTGCTTCCCCGTAGCTACATCGCCGTCTCCCGGTACTCATCTGCTGACGCTACTCTGCTGCTCCCACGTCTCTTCCCGCTTCCCCCATGTTCCTCGTGACCCTCATACCCTCGTGTCCTCGTGACCCTCATGACAATGAAAACAACCTGAACGCCACCAGTCTATAACCCGCCCCTCCAGCTCTGTGTCTCTGTAACTGTACACTTCCGCCTTCCCTGAACTTCGACTCCATCGTCTGCACACGCAGCATGGCAGCTAGCTAATTGTACACATCCATAATAAGAAAGGGAATTCGAAACCATGAGAGATTCCTAAGGAAGGAAGACAAAGGCCGGGGGAAGGTGCCGTGGTTCCCCAACGTACCCCGTGTCGTGACAGGTGATGAAAAAAAAAAAAAAAAAAAAAAGAAGAACATACAAAGAAAACCACACCTCACATCGAGGGTCGCGCAAAAGGCCCGCAAGAAGCCATCATTATGTCATCGTCGCTGCGTGTGAGGGACAGCAACGTGCAGCACCTTACGGTAGCGGTCAGGTTCTTCTGTGCTTTTGTCGCCATGACCAGGCCGTTCGTTTTCGTCCAAAGAGGACCCGAGAGACCTTGTCGAGATCGCCATGTGTAGCTCCTTTTACACAAGATATCATCATGGCTGCGTAGTTGTGTGCAATGTAGAAAAAGCGTAGATTCACACGCCGTCTTGCATGGCAATCGTCGCGACGCGTCATTTGTAGGTGTAAACTCGTTGTCGCAGAACCCCTCACCTCCGCTGGGCCTATCGGCCGACTGTCGTGGAGTATTGGGCCATCAAGTGTAGACAATCAGGGCGTGCTGTCCGAGCTGGGAGAATTGGACACCTTATGTCTCCTGAAAAAGGGAAAGTCCTTCATCCTGAACCGGCTCGGCTTCTTCTTGAGCGTCTTTCCCTCTGTCCTGCCCAATGTGTCCCCTTGTTGGCTCGAACCGTCGTCCGCCGACCCCCCGCAGCCGCTGCCATCGTGTAATACGGTCCCCGGAGAGTCGAGACTCGAGTTGCTTGGGGGCCGAGTGTGAATCTCCAGCCTGGGACCGCTCAGAACCCGCTCCATCGATTCTTTACTGACAATGCTAGTGCCTTGTGTGCTTGGAGAAAGGGCCATCTTCCCATTCGTGGCAGTCGTGGCTTGCGATTGCCAGTCTCCTGTGAACGCCCCGGACGCACTGCCGTCCGTCGTTTCGCTGCAGCGCTGTCGTACAAAATGTGTCGACGCCTTGCTCCCTCGACAATTAAAAGGGTCGCTGTCGGCCAATTCTCGCACGGCATCGAATGAAAAATCGGTCCCTATCTGCACACTGCGAGGCAGCGCCTCCTCGCTATGCTGATCCGAGGCTGGTGCTATTTCTTCTGCAATTCCGTCGGTTGCGCATTTTCCATTACGTGTCTCGTTCAAAGTCGACTCCATAAACGCCAAGTTTTTCTCCGCGGCAATCAGGTCGCTCTGCGATCGGCTCAATGCAGTGCCATCATGGGATCCCCGTCGGAGACTCAAATCCCTTGCCGGTGTCTGCTTGGCCTTTTCCTCTCGCACCTTTTGCTCAAAGAGACCCTTGTTGAGGTCGAGCTCCTCTACAGTGTACCGCATGGCGGGCATGATATTCGCCACACCTTGGAACAATGGAATGGCGAACAAGTTCATGAAACCGAGTTGTGCGTTGGATAGAGACAAAAGGTCCTTTTTCGGTTGCGCAAGCAAAGAAGACTTGATGTCTAGCTCTTCTTCCATAGCGGCCTGCCGGGAGAATTCCTCTGAAAGAATATACATCCACCTCGATGCTGTATCATACTGCCGGGCCTGGACGGAAATGTTAGCGATGCGAACAACGCCCTCTGGCCCCGTGTCACGTTGACAGTGTGTCCTCGTCTTTTCTCTCCTCTTTGCATAATACAAGATCAGGATTCGTACTTACCACGTTGCTGATATCTGCACATTTGATGAGCAGCGAACAAGCTAGAGTTTTGTGCTCGTCCAGTTGTCGACCGCTCAACTCTTTGATTCCATGATTCTGCAAGCAGTCTTGGATATCACCCAGCTTGTTCATGTAGTCAAAATGTAAGCCCATATCCGTAGCCAGAATGGAGCTTATCATCAAGTGGCGCATTTTGCGGTCTTCAAAAGCAGAGGGCCAGTACCGTCGGAGAATCTGTTGATAGGCAGCACAGTGAAACGACTCCAGCACAGAGCGATCATTGTACAATTGCGCCAGGGGAGCGTTCAGAGTGGCCAGGAATCCATTATTGACTCCGGGATGACCAACGTCGTGGCCAATGGCGGTGATGAGCAAGGTGAGAGCTTCAAAAGGTCCTAGCAATGACGCCATCGGAGACTCGACAGGTGGCGCCTCGTTTGCTTGCCCGATTGGATAAGATGGAAAGGCACCGATACGGATGAGAAAATTAAACGTGGCCTGCAACACATCCACCACGTGGCGAAAATTGTGATAGGGAACAAACGTATTGTAGGCGGCGCGACAAGCCACCAGGAAGCTGATAAGCTGGTCTGTTGTGAGGAGGCGTTAGCAAAAGATGATATGTGGTACAGAGGTGAGACATTTGCAGCCATACCTGCGGAAATGCGCCAAGGCTCCAGTTCGGGCACGGCCAAGGCATGCTCAAACATGATCAGAGCCGCGACCAGTAACTCGTCATCGGAGAAGGAGTGGGCACAAAAGTGCCATTGCCCTACGGACTCGGCAATTTCCGCTTGACGATGGGGGGAAACAGAAAAGCGTGCTCCCGAGATATGCGTCTCATGGCCGTCTAGGCGACAGATGCCGTTCATGAGCCCGGATACCATGGCTTCTCGCAAATACGCAAAGGGTTTCTGCTCACTGACGCCGACCCAAGAGCGTTTTCTGCCCTTGGTGACCTCAAGGATTGCTTGCTGTTCCTTGATGGCGTCTCTTTGTGCTTTATAGGCACTTATTTCGAGAGCCGTGATGCAAGACGAAGTCAGTGGACTGAGCAGCACATCGACGGCACCGATATCCAAACAGATTCTCATCAATTGACGACTGGCTGCCAGCAATGATTCTGACGTTGTAGGGGTCTCCGACATGCCGTCCGTCATTGGGTAGCTGACATTGGACATGGCCATCTCGGGGGAACTGATGACGGGCACGGGAACGACGAGCTTTGAAGTGCTGCGAACATGTGCCTCGGTGATGATCTTTTGCAGGAGACTCAAGCCGTAAAGGTCCTCATTGGGCGTGTGAAATATGTCAAAAGTCTGGGAGGCATTGAGCGTGGGAGACGCAGATCGGGATCCATTGTGTTGTTTTTGCAGCGGATCGTCAAATGGGGTATCTAGTAGAACCAACGTGGGCGTGAAATTGGTCATGGATCCGTCTTGCAGATGAAAGAGAGTTGAAAGGCATGCAGCACCAGTGTTGCAAATATAAACTGCAGTACGCAGAGATTAGTGGCCCAAAATCTTCGTGGTCGCGCGAGTTTAACAATTAAGCATGTGAAATGGATGATCCAAATGATCTTCCTTTTATCCTTCTCGTCCGTTTCTTCGCCCAGCATATTGCAAGCACCAAAAGTGACATTGGCTGCAGTGCAAAATCCAGCAAGAACAGAGGCATCAAAACAAACACAAAGACTCGGAGACATACCGGCACCAAATGCGTCGAGAAGTGGTTTGACCAAGTTCCGATCGTGTTCGTGTTTCCGTCCCGACTGACTCGATTCGTGCACCACGTCTGCAGAGTCCGGGGCGGCACGAATCAGCGCATCCTTTTCAACCAGGCGATTGACATAGATGACGTTGCAGAAAAGACTATCCATTGTGGCCACGACAAGCTGCCAGTCTCGCGACTGGAGCACGTTGACCACCCGGCAGGTGAACGTTGACTTTGAGCGACACGCGGGACCGAGGAATGGACAAGACTAGATTGGCAAGATTCAGGTGACCAAGGGACACCATGCAGCGGTCTGTTGCGTGATGACGAACTGCGTAGATCTGGCGATCAACAAGGCTCAAGGTCGAGCAAAGGTGCGAACTGGCAGGCGTCGGTCGGGCGAGCGGTAGGCGAACAAGCGCAAGAGATCAGTCAGTCAAGAAACGAACCAGACTTCATTCGATATTCGGGCGCCAACTCGGCAAGATTGGGAGCAAGGATCGCCTTCAACTCCTCAGCGAGCCACAGTAGGGGGATAGGCTAGTCGAATTGGACAGACGAGACAAGCCGTCAGTGCCGAGGGTGTGAAGACTGTAGAGGATGGGGCACGCAAATTTGCGCCTCGTCGTGGGGTCCGTGGCACGGCAAAGGCGAAGGGGAGAACGGCCACCCAAGAGGTTGAGCGTTGAAGGGACAATGAAAGGGCGTAGAGCCAAGGAAGGAGAAGAGGAGAGGTCAAACGAGTGAAGGTATCGACGATGCAAGAAAATAATTAAAAGAGAAGGAAAGAAGAGGGGGATTGCTTGGGGAAAGGCGTCAGACAAGAGCAGCGACGAGGGCAAAAGTGTCGCATGTGGGGATGGGGATGATGGAGTTGAGAGGATCTAGAAGGACGAATGGAAGAAAGACGGGCGCGAGGGTTGCGACCGTTTCGGGGGGGGGGGGGGGGGGGGGAGGATATGGATCCGCCCTCGCAGCTAGGACGGGAACCCAGATGCCCAGATGTCCAGAATTCCAGAAGGCGACCAGTGCACTGCTGCATGTGTGCTGCAGCGCTGCAACAGCGTGCGTGCAGCGTGCAGCATGCAAAGAACAGGGGGCTGCGGCGCTGCGGACTGGCTTCAGTGGCTTGCGCGTGCGCCAGAACGGGCACTAGGACCCACCTGCAGTCCCAGTGCGGCCAGAGCAGGCAGGCAGCGGACTTTCGCTGTGAACCAACTCTACGGAGTATGTACCTATGTACCTGCAAGTTACAACGCGTACGGGCCTTTCTGCTTCTGGAATCACGGAACTAACTAGGACGGCCAGGGCAGGGCATCCGGACGAGCACCCATCAGCAAGCAACGGCCGTGTCAGGGAACGACGATAACCAGGGCCCTTCGGAGCAAGATCGCAAAGAACGGGGCAATGGACACCGCAGCCCACTTGTCCTTGCCACCAGAGCCTGTCACGAGCGCGGTGGCAAGGCGTGGCAAGGCGTGGCAAGGCGAATCCGAGACAGATCGGCTGCACTTCTGGCGCAAGATGCTAACCGATCCCTGCGGCCACAGGGGGCGAAGCGAGCCCCCCGCCCAACAACCAGCGGCGGCATCAACTGCAGACTCCAGGAGTCTAAAGACCATTTCCACCCATTTATTTCCCCCAGCACGCACAGGTCCAGCCAGATAAGCCATGCTGCTCAGTGCTCTCTGCTCTCTATCGTAGGAGGTACATAGGTACATAGGTACATAGGTACATACCTACTCCGTACTCCAGAATCAACCAATAACCCTGTGGCAAACCCCCTGGGCCCTGGCAGATCCCCCGCCCTCTAATCCTCCCACCGGCGACTAAGGCGCGCCCGGGTTTGGATCTTGGTCGGACTTCTCGTTCAAGCAGGCCAAAGGAGCATGGATGACACAAGTGCGCCCGCAAGTTAAACCTCCTCCGACCGAAATTCCGATGCGAATTCCGTGCAAAAGACCTTTGTGGACTGGGCCCCATATATTCTCTGGGCCATCCATGATCCGGCTTGCTAGGCCCCATGTTACCCGCCTCGCTGGGCTACCTTTTTTCTTTTCTAGAACATGTCATGGAACGGAGCATCGACTGCGGGTTGCCTTGCCTGATTATGCGTTGTCTGCGTACTGCGCCTCCGTACCCACCACGGGACTTGGCCATTGAGCGCACAACGTGGGTGGTATGAATGCAACAGAAAAAGAAGAAGAAGGGAAGAAGAAGAGAAGAAGAACAAATGGGGACCGAGATGTTATCTACATGGATTCGGGGCCAACAATACCGATCCTGTACTGACTCCTGAGGCTGTACATACATATCAGTCGTCGTCTGTACCCTTGTTGCCAGACGAGAAGTCATCAGGCGCATTGGGTTGGGCCAGCTCATCCTAGCATCATGGATTCATCGCGATAAGGAAGGGGAAAAAATAGAAAAATAAAGACAAAGGAAAAGTAGGGCAAAATAAGGAGCGAAATCTAGGTACATAGTTATCCATGACCCTCGTAAATATTGGACTCTATTCGTAAATCACTCGCCGTCTGCATGTACCCCTTGGCCAGGCAAGATATCACTATCACTGATCAGACGTGATCCACGCCAGCCCACTCTAACAATCATGTCATGTGATGCAAAGAAGAGAAAAAAAGAAAAAAAAAAGAACAAGACACAGAGAACATTCCCTGGAAGATGAACATGTACCCACTGAATCACGCTTCATCTCCGATCCCCTCGTTCCCAGCGCACGACATGTAGGTATGTAGGTTTCTTTCCACATACATCGTAACCAACAAGTTGGGCCAGCACAGGGCACCCATGACGATCCCCCGCCCACTGGGCCACATCATGCATCGAGGCCGCCGATAAGGTACATTGGCGCCTGTTTTCTTTTTTCTTTTTCTTTTTTTTTTTCTTCTTCTTGTCAACTTGACAAATATTCTGCATAGGATGTTGTCCCATTCAAACTGTTGAGAGAAACTGTGATCTTTCGCCTGTGAACTTATAATGGCTGTGCTGAATTGACAACTTGACTTACAGGCTATAGCAACCGTCTCAGCCAGGTACCCAGGGCACACCCATGGGCCATGGCGCTCCCTCATCCCGCCCACACCGATACATCGCATCAATACTCCGTACTTTGTTGGTCAACTTCAATTTTGCATGTACCTAGTGATTTCCGCCTGGAATTGTACCTGTGAGAGTAAGTGTAGGCACTGCGCTTTTGCTTGTTTCTCACATGCCCTTGCGGATAGATCTTTGACGTACAGGAACCGTCTCAGAACTTCTAGCCTCCAGGGCCCCTCCCCTGCCCACAGTACATATGCATCAAGATTCAAAAGCCATCTAGGACTTTATCTGCGACCTTTGACTTTTGTGAACAATTTGAGACCAGTCTGCATTGTTTTTTTTTTCCTCATGGTTTTTTTTTTTGAGAGAGGAACTTACCGTTTCTTTGCTTTGTTTTCAATGAACGACTCTGCCGAGTCAGTGCTGACTTAATTCGACTTATAGGAACCCGTCTTAGCGCATCCGGGGCACCCATCTCCGCCTACTTGCCAGCTTTCCTTGTTTTCGTAATGAGTTTGACAATTCTGCATATTTTCCGGCTGAACTTGAAGAGTAATGTGCTCTTTTACTTTGTTTGTTCTGCATGGTTCTACCGATTCTGACTACAGCCAAGCCATCTCTTACGTATCATGCCTTATCGTACCTACTGTACCGGTACTACACACGATTCACGAACTCGTACCCAATGGTACGATACATACATATGCACGTACGACTTACAAGGCAGTCGGGCACCCCTTCGGGCACAATCTCTCTGCTCGTCTCGATCGTAAAGCATTTGCCTTTCACAGAGTAGAAACGCGTACATCCCTCATTACCTAACTGCAGTACATAACAACCTTCCATCTTATGGGCCACCACAACTCTCGTCAACATCTCGTCACTTCAGTCTTCAACTGCCATCAATGCAACCCCAGCGCCAAATGAGCCAAATAGTAACTTTGCAGCTCCCCTGCAGTTGGTCTATTGTTACATAAGCCTTTCTCTAACTCATGATTGTCCCATGCCCTCATGATGACGTCGTGCTTTCCCCCTCAATGTACAGTACTGTAAGTTTACTTCTTACGTCGTGTTTTTCTATTCCCCCGCAAAGCAAACGTGCCACTTGATTTTCTCCCCCGCATAAGGGCAAGGTCCCTTTTCTTCTCCCTCAAAAAATAACGTCGTGTGCTTGACTCCCCCCTCGGAGAAATCGTGTCCTCTTCTCGATTCCTTCCCAAAACAACATCATGTTCTTAGTTCTCTCTCATTAGATAGGCAATTTCCATCCTGTGACTCCGTCCCTCAGAAACAGAGAATGTAGTCCCATCCATCTCCTGCCCCATGCCCCATGCATGGCTTGTCTCTCGACATACCGCTTCTTTTTTGGGGGGGGGCGCCTCTTGATCAAACCATCTTATCCATGCCTATGCTCCTCAACACCGCGTCTTTTCGCACCTTAAAGTAGTTCTATGCATCTACTAGTCCCATGCCGTGACCATCACACGACACCCATTGTGATATCTTCCCATTCGAGATAAAGTACTCATGCTTCCTCAATCGGCCCCCTCGTCCTCTTCACAAAAAGAACCTACAAGATAAAATGAATCGTAGCGAAAAAGAAAAAGAAGAAAAGAAACACGTCTCTCATACCATGACACCCTTCAAGGGCCCTCTTCCATCTTCTCCCCCGCAACATGGGACTCATCGTCATCATCATCATCATCATCATCATGCTGCTCAGATCCATCATCCCCCCCATTTGTCGAAACCTCCCGACGCACACTCTGGCTATCCCACGTGGTGCTCTGCTCAGATGCACCCCCGGCAGAAACCTCATCCGTATCCTGCTCCAACAAACGGCCTCCATCGCGTTCATCATCCGACGAATTAAACTGTGGGCCATCGCTTCCGCAGTCTGCTTCGCCGTAGCCATTCCCCGAGCCGCCAGAACTAGCCGCAAGCTTATTTTCCAGACTCGTAAAACTCCATCCCTGAGTCATATCCAGCGACGGAGGCTCTGCAGCCTCATAATTGGCATCCTGCTCGATGCTACGACGGATGGGGTCCCCGTTGTACGAGCGAAACAGGTCCTCTTCTTCCTCGTCCTCATCTGGAGCCAGCCCTGGAAAAGACGTGATAGTAGTCTTGGCGGGTGGGGAATGCTGCACCGCCTCTTCCTTGAGAGACTCGTGAGACTCATTATCCGAGTGCTGCTCAGCGTCATACTTTGCAAACATCTCCTTGAATCTCGGTCCGCCGAGCGGGGTGCTGCTCCTGCGACGGTAAAAGAGCAGGTAGGCTGCACTGGTCACCACTGACGAGGGTTCAGATACCAGATGCACCGAGGAGTCTATGAGAAAGAAAGAAAAAAGTTAGTCGGCATCTTTGAGACTGCACGTTTGAGAGGTCAGACAAAACGCACCATTATAGTTATACCATCGCCCGTCGACAAAGTTTCTGGCGTTTGCCGTGTAGTGGCCACCCCCCAGAGCACCATAGTGGTCATCCACAGCAATCAGGTCATAAATCTCGGCCTTGCCATCTTCCTTCTGGATGACCCTCGAGGTGAGATCAAGTCCTTCTATCGGAAAGTCAACGAGCACATCCAACTTATCGCGACGCCATCCCGAATTGCTGAAGCGCTTGAGATGGGCCACCAGAATGTCGGGGGTCTTCCACAAGTCAAACTTTTTGCTGGCCCTTCGATGCTCCTTGCAGCGAGGACAATACCACATGTCTTGCTCGGACAGGATTTCTGCACGCTCAAACTCGTCCAGGCATTCCTCGAGCGTGATGCCACGAGTGCGTCGTTTGGTTCGTCGGCTTTGGGCCATTCTCAGCGCTGGGTCGTGGAGGGTCTCCGGTTGCAGGAACGTCCGGCTTCCTTGGGGTGCATCGGGCTGCCCGGTAAAGTTCCCAAACACGGTGTGCCATGCGTCCTCGTTCCAGTCAACGACGATGCCCTCGAAAGCTCGGATCAAAGGTCCGCCGTCGGCGACAGCTGGCGGCATAGGCTGAGAGGCCACCGCCGATTCGTCCGGCTGAGTGAATCTCTTAAGTCGCAATTTTTTCTCCCGTCTAGCAGCAGCCTTCTTCCCGTATGCTTTCAAGGCTTTGAACTTCTTACCGTTACCGTCACGACCATGCTTGCCGGCCTGCTTACCTGGCCGACCATGAATCTTGACGACTGGCGGTCTGTCCTCTTCGCTGGACTCGTTCGCCATTCGGGTGTGTGGTGACTCTGCTGACGTCTTCTTTTCCTCTCGGCCCTCTCCTTCAGTACTCTCTGTTCCCTCCTCTTCTCCCTCTCCTTCCTCGCCGCTCTCTGAATTTCCAGAGCCTGGACTGTTGGAGCTCTCGGGGCTCCTACCTTCACTACCATTAACATTGGGCTCTGCTGGAATCCGATCAGCGAGTTTAGGGAGAAATCTCGAGCCATCAACCATTGACCATCCAGTAGGGATAGGACCGTCACAGCTATTCTTGAAGTAGCACAACTCAAAGAGATTCTGCAGGGCCGGCTTTAAGAAGGCATCAGGATTGGTCCATCTCGGTGCCTTCTTGTTGAAGGGCTTGAGAATCTGAGATCCTTCTACGTTCGGGGGAGGGCTACCGGCATGGTGGTTTTGGTTGTGATTAGGTTGGCTCTGGTGAGGTGGGTCTTTCATGCTGATATCAATCATGTCGTCCTCACCTTCAACCGATTGAGCAGCAATCTTACTGTCACTCGAAGATTCGGCGTCGGACCTACTCGTGACGACCACACCTCCGTCATTACCATCGGATTCATCCGAATCCGGACCCTGCGCATTCTTGAATGTGGACCACGTAGAAAAGGTGACAACCTTTTGCAAAATCTTACGCTGAATCACGTCGTAACTCAAGGCCTCCTTCTTCGTCAGCGTGATGAAATGTGGCGGCGACACGCCCTCAGTTCCATGACCCATATTGTGCGGCCGACGATGCAGAACTGGGACCACCATCGTGTCAAATTCCTCGTCACACTCTGCCGAGTTTAATGGAGTGTCCACGTCCAGCATGGACCGGAGCTTCTTCTTCGGCCTCTTGCTGGGCCAGTTGCTGGGCACCGCTTCCAACTCGTGCATCGTCGGTATATCGGAGTTCTGGATCTCTTCGGACACATCTTGGCTATTGTCGTAGATTTTAAAAAACTTGTCCTTGAACTCTTCTGCACCCATGAGGCGCTCCACAGGCACACCCGTTTTATTCGAAACGAACTGCTTCAGTGTTTCGATCGAGCTGTGTTTCGACAGCTCCACGTCGATCTTGACGGGGACGTCGTTGAGAGGGAAGAATTTAACGGACCTGGACCACATGTTTTCCAATGGCAGTGGAAGGGTCAGGTTGTTGAAGGGATCAAACGTAATGCTAATCTTGCCACACTCGGGGCACTTCAACGTGGACTTGTAGAGGCCGGTGAAGAGATCCGCAATGACCGAATCATCGCGAAGACAGGTGATTTCCCATACCTTGTCAGCCATCTCTTTGATGGCTGATGGATTGTTGATCATGTCGTCAGTAGAATCGGGCTTTTCAATGTACGGCTTCTTCTTGATCCTGCTCAGATCCTCCTGCAGGGCATCCAAGAGGAACCCCAAAAACTCCTGAGAGTCCTGCTGGCCCCAACCCGAAAACGTGGCTCGACAGCGTCCAACGGTGGCCTTGAAGTCTCGTGGAACAACACACCCGCGACCTTGGTCATATATGTCGTGCAGTAGAGCACCGTAGGCACTCGCGACCCTGCCCTCAAATCCAAGCACATTTGTCCTGTTGATCTCCTTGATATGAGACTCGGTCAAGAAATACTTGGTGAGCTCTTCGACGCTCCGTACACATTGTAGCGCAGAGTTCATATAACACGTGTTGCTCAGATTTTGAAGACCAACTACGCCGGTACTCCTACCACGGCGCTTCTTCTGCAGGCGGGAGCGTGTCACGGGACCATCGGGTGCTGGGCTACTTCGATTGCTACTGGCCTTGGAAGATGACGCGCGGCCGGCATGGCGAGACAACCCGGTCTTCTCGACTGAGGAGTTGGCTCGTCCCGTATAGTTACTCACGAAGCTATTCCCAATGGACTCGTCCAAGACTAGTGTTTGATCCGTTGTCAGATCAAATTGTCGTAGAGTGGAATGTCCATTGTATTTCTCGTTGCCTGTGCAGTCGGTGAGCGGCACGAAAATTTTCAAATCACGGACTTGGGAAAAGGAAACATTGTCGACTAGTAGAGTCGGCCAGATGGCACGGCTAGCGGCATTGCCTTGTGTCCGTCCGGGTGAATCTGGGGGCGTGAGAGCAGACAAGGTATCGGGCTCCTGGCTCGTCGTCATCTGAGTCATAGCAGGAATGGAAAACAGTTGCACCTTGCGTGACATGTTGACCCCGGCCAGCTTCTTGATCTCTTTCAAGAACGTCTGGGAATGTGCAGTCGAGCTTCGAGCCAATACGAGAGGGGGTGGGTTTTTGGCCTTGAGGGACTGTTCAATGGGGATGGTGCTGACAATGGACCAGATCCGGTGAATGTGGAAGACTGGTGGGTGAAGTTCGTAGACGATGTTGGCGGGATCCTGTTTGCTATCGGCCGTATTTACCGCTGTACGAACGATGGGTAGCTGGCCTTGTGTGATACCGTACCAGTCCATGACTAACTTCCATGCGTCCTCGGAAAATAGTTCGAAAGACTCAAGCCCGGTTCCCGGAACAAGTCGCACGAAGTTTTTGCCACTTGAGTCCCGAATGACTTCTTGCACGATGTCTGAGTTGTCAACCGGCCCCAACGGAGACGGATTTTCCGAGTCTGTTGGTTCCGACTTGGAGCCACTTCCCAGCGCAAGAGCTTTGTCAAGCCACGTCCTCGATACAAGGTAGGCCACACTACCTTCTTCGACGGGTGCGTCGGCGAACGCTTTCAGCAACATTTCAATAATCTTGACTTGTTCCGGCAACGGAGGAGGCGCTGCACGGCTACTGTCAGTCACTTTTTAATTTCATCACTCATTGTGTATTTGTCTCCTGTGAGAGACAAGAACGAAGAAGAGGAGCCATCTTACGTTGAGATACAGGCGCCTCTGGCCAAGCCAGAGGGGCGTCAACACTCATAGCTCTAGGAAGCTGCTTCAACGACTCATTCGTCCCCTGCGCACCACCCTGTGAGGCACCCGTCTCCAAGCTGCCGGCTTCGTTGTGGATCGAATCGTCGGGATCCATGCTGGAGGCTCTTCTTTTCAATGGTGAGGAAGATCGATGAAGCAGCCCAGCATCGCCGTTGCTGATAGCCTTTTTAGAGACTGACGAGGGCGACTGGCTCCTGCCTACGATGCTAGCAGAGCCAGTCTCGTCTCCTCCTCTCTCGCTCCCAAACAGATCCGCGTACGTAGTGGAGCAGAGCGAAGACGCAACAGAGGAAGCGTAGTCGAGCGAGACGAGCGAGGTCGCGGGGACTTGCGAGCGCGGGGGCAGACTCGAAGTAGGCACCGAAACCGGGCGTCGGTAGCAAGTTGCAGAAGCGTCGGAATCGATTCCGTCGTCTTTGGACTCGGCGCACCAGGAGGAGAGGAGGGGATCTTGGTCGCGCTCGCACGAGGGCAGAACCAAATCGGTCGACGACGAGGAGCTGTGAGAGTCTAAATGTTGTGCGTTTGAGGTCGGGGAGCGCGCGAGCTTTCTCTTCTTTGGGGAAGACGTCTTGAGAGTGAGCTGCGCAGGCAGCTCGGAGGCAAAGGCTGACAAAGAGGCGTTCGTCCAGTACGCGGTACGGCGGACAAGGTCGTGACGAAAGCACCTCAGGCTTCAAGGAAGTGGGCAAAATGATGAAGGATGAAGAAGGTTTCCAGGTTGCTCAGGTTTCGGATCAAGCAGGTGGGCGGGAACGGCAGAGCGGCAGAGCGACGAATCGGCCGTCAAGAAGGAGACAAGACAGGCCACTTTAACCAGACGTGTATAATTATTACGTGCTTTGCGTAATGGGCCCAGTATCGCTTTCGCTGCAAGTTGCCTCCAGAGCGACGAGCAACGGGTTATTAATAAAGGCAAGAAGCACTGGGCGAGAGCGAAGAGGAGAGGATTTTTTTTTCCAAACCAAAAGGGGAGCGCAGCGAACGACAGCGCCGCAGGCAGACCAAAACGGCTTCGTTATGCAATGAATGTGGGGCCTATGGTCTTTGTCTTGGACTCTTGGTTGTGAACTTGTGATGCAACTTGCCCTCGGTCCTCCCACGCTCTATCACCATGTGCTGCATCTGCGCTGCATCGTCTCCTTTCATCTTCGCCATGGCCTATCAACATTAACAATGGATGGCTGTGATTTGCAGCCTTTTGCACGCATCTCCTTTGACACTCAGCTGACCTTGTGCTGACCCTTTGCTGACCCGGTGCCGAGAACTACGGATACATAAACGTCTTTCCAGGCAACCGGCCAGTAGCGCGTCCATTAGCCCCCATTGGCCGGTAGTCGCCTTCACCGTGTCCACTGTCACGTCGCAATGCGGCCAGGCCAGTATGAGCAACCCGTCTGAATTCACTTTCAATGTTACACTTTCCTAGCCCCAAATGGCTTCCCATCCAATCACCAAGACACATCCCCTTTTTCCATTACATGTCGCCGCCAACTTGTTTATTTGTTTGCCAGGCTATGCAAGAGACAGAAAAGGGTAAAAAGACATGTCAGCAATAGTGATGATTGTTGAGCTTTATGCCGTTGCATCTTGTTCACAGCTCTTTGAACTTTCTCCTCAAGGCGCCCGTCACTATACAAAACCAAACCCTGATATTTCCGACCAGTTTTTTTGCGCATCTATTTTTTACATTGTTCTCCGTAGTTCAGTTTCAAGATGTCCTTCCTTACTTCCATTTCCATTGTTCGCTTTCTTCCCCTTTAAAATGACGAAGAGTTGGGCATCTTCATGTCAAAGCCGTCTTCAAAGTTTGGCGTCCAATTCTTCAAAATCGCTAATCGGCCTGACTGGCCGAGGACCAGAACTGGCCTGCAGACTGGCCTTGAATTGGCGTATGTCCGTGATTTGCTGAGCCGTGTCGATTGCTGACAGGGTCTTGGCCGTTCCATTCGCCGCCTTGCTGGTCGCGCCATGGCCGAGCCCCAGCTTCTTCGTCGCCTCTATGACATGCTCTAGCTTGTCAGACTCAAGAAGCTGCTCGCTCTCCAGGTGTTCCTGAAGAAGATCAACGCTCTGTCGCTTTTCTTGTGGCACATCCTTCAAGCCAGACTCTTCTAAGAGCTTGATGATCTTGGCATCGACTTCGCCGGCACCGCGAGCCATGAGGTGAACCGAAATTCGGGCGCGAGTGGGAGATGACGGGCTCAAGTACGTCTTGAAAAACTCCACCATGTCGGCCTTGGTGAGTTTCTTGATGTGGGCTGTATCATCGGCTAGAAATTGTTGAAAGCTTTAGTACACGAATTCGGCAAGCAAGACACTTTTCTTTTCCAAGAGAAACGACTCATCCCGCACGCAGGCAATTGTGACAAAGGGGCGGAAGGGGATGAAAGTAAAAGCACCAGAGGCACAAGGGGGTAAGTGCGCACAAAGAGCACAGGGCACAAAGGACACAAATAGAGGTGGTGGTTTGACAAACCTCGATCAAAGTCGTAATATTCGCTCTCAATCTGGGCACAGTACCGTGCCGATTCCTCTTCAAGATTTCGCAGCTTTTGCAGCCGTTTGTTGATCAGACTGCGCTTATGACTCTCAAAGTTAGTTTCGCTCATCTCCTCCAGCAAACCCCCGAGATACACCAAGAAAGCCTCAATGCGTCGATCAAGAAACTCGGGCGTCTTCTCGCTCTGAATCAGGAAGCGAATGCCAATCGTGGTCCCAAGGATGCGCCTGCCCGAAAAGACAATATATCCGAGCTGTTCCTTTGTCCTGAGTTGATTAAAAGCCGGCTCGTGAATCATCTGGCTGATAAGAAGACTTTTGGCCCGAGTCTGGCGGTCACTCCGGTCGCCGAAGTAGAACCAGGTCTCAATGCAGTGGTTGACGTTGGCGAGATCTTTGAGTTCTTTCTTGTATACGAAATTGGCGCCCTGGGGGAGGATCAAGGATCGAACAATGGGCCACTGAGATCGAGGCAGCGTGCGAGGCTTCAGTATTGACTCCACCATGCCTGTGACTTTGAGGGCATCTTCCTTGTGTATGTTGCCGTGCGCGCAGACCTCAACATATAATTGAGCCAACATTTGTTTCTGAAAATAGCGAACGTCCTCGGCCGAGATGCTGGGGAGCTCTGCTGTCAATTCCTCCACGTTAAAGGCACGCGCGGCGTTGAGCCACCCCATGTAGTCGCCGACTTGCTGGTACGATGATTGCAGCTGCCAGTTCTGATAACCCCGAGTGAGTTGTTCTTTGACGATGGCAAACCGATCATCCTTGATGTTGAGATCCCGAACAGTGACAACAACCTTTTCCAGCAGGACAGGAAGCTTATCGTTGTATCCGGAGATATCCAGGACCAGGCCTCGCGAATCCAGATTGAAAGTGTATTCAAGACCCGCGAGTTGAGCGTCGTAAGAATACTCCTCAAGCGCGTCATGGACGAGTTGGAGAAATAGCCTCGCCTTGATGGTGTTCTCGGCAGAAGCACCGATGATGGGATTCCTTAAGCTGACAACAACGTTTGCTTTGGGAACCCAAAAGGTGTCATCCTTTTTCCACCACGTGCGTGCACTGGCGTCGTTTCGCACGATACGAGGAGCTACAGCCGGCTGGGCAACCTCTTTTTTCTCAACCTCGAGCTTTTCGGGAACGAAGTCGTTTTTGTGAGGCAAATGGAGATCGGAAAGTCGCTCGGTCTTTGACATTCGAAAGGCTGCTCTCAGCTCCGCCATGAGCTCTTCAGGGATCTTTTCTTCGCGGTACTCCGTCCCGTACCATTTCTCCTTCTGATCCCAATTGCCCGGTAAAGTGCTGGAGACAATGATCATCTGGAAATTGTCAGGCCGCAACGTGTCCAACCCTCTCGCAATGGCTGCGGCATCAAACTTGCGCAACAAGCTACCAGCACTGAGAAGCCACTCGCGGGGCATAGGCTGATGCATCACCGAGCTGGTTTGGCTGGTGAAGCGGCTTGCTGGCATCTTCTGTTCGAACTTGAAGTCAACGTCAGCCATGCCCTTTTGTTCCTCGAATATCCATTCCTGCGGTGGCAACTCGCGCAGCATCGCGACGTATTGGAAGAAGATTTTGACAATGTCCGTATAATGTTCCAAGCCCTATAATTCAGGTCAGCAATGTGCTCACGGGTCTTGGCACAAGCAAGACTGAACAGGTGGACAGAGCAAACAAACCTCCTCAGTCAATTTTATATGAACCTGAAAGAAACCAGGTGATCCCGAGCATATGGGAAATGCGCCAGCAAATAGGCCGTTAACCCAACCTTTGTTCTTCGCATAAGACATAATACTTCCGGGTCCTTCATGGCCTATCAGATGGCCAATGTACCTGCCTGGTTGCGATTCATAGAGCATCTCCTCATCAATGAAGGGGAAGATGAGCATCAACTCTCTCGAGTCCATGACTGGCTTTGCAAAGCATTGTGTGCAGAGGTCAGCTTGCCGGAATGGTGCCTCGTCCTTCCATTTATTTGGCGGTAGTTTCTTGTTCTCGATGCCCGAGAAGAGCTCGACAGTCCACTTCTGCAATACATCCAGGGGCTCCCGGCCGAGGACCACCAGCTTCATGCGGTTGGCTGAGTAGTGCTTGTCGTGAAACTCGATGAACTTGTCGCGGACATTGATGCCTTGCGATTCTGGGATCGTCTTGAGGACTTCCAAATTGCCCGTGGCGAAGTGGCAGTAAGGATGCTTGGGGTTGGATCGGGACTTCATGAGCTGATTGAAGCGCCACCGGTCGTCCTGCAAGTTCTTCTTGTTCTCCGAATCGACCGCCTGAAGCTCTCTGTCCAAGGTGCTAGAGAGGAACAACGGCTCGATAAAAAACTGCGCGAAGCGATCGAGAGCGCCACGCAGCGGCGAGAGATTGGTATCTGAAGGTTCCTCATCATTGGCAGGCTTGGCTCCCACTTCAAAAAAGAAATTTGTCGAGGTCGAGGTTGTGTATGCATTGGAGCTGCCAGAGTTGGCCGACAAGTATTGGTTGTACTCGTTTTCCACAGGAAACTTCTTGGTTCCCATGAAAAGAAGCTGCCAAATCGAACGGTCGACGGCCGTCAGTTAATGAACAGCAAAGGAGGGACATGATGGATGTGCATCAGTGGCAAGTGCATCGTAATGTGGGACCCGGATGGGTATCTCGATTCTCGACTTACATGCTCCACGGCGTGAGCCATGCCCGGCATGTCGTCTTCATCGCTGAAACATCCCACTCCGACATCGAGAGCGGCACTAGCCTTGTCCGTCTCGGGATCGTGGACCAGCAAGACTTCCAAATCGTTCTCAAGGCGGATGACGCGGTAGTCGCGATCATCAATAGACGGCTTTTCGAGGGAATCGGTCAGCAGCATGACCGGCGCATGACGGCCGGTCTCCAGGGCCGAGGATTGCGCAGACGGCATGCTTCGGTTTCGATTGCGACGAGTCTCGAGGACAGAAACGATGGAAGATGCAGAGGAAGGGGCAGGGGAAAGGTGCTGGCTTGGCTGGTGGTATGTAGATGTTTTGTAGGTGACCGCCGGAAGACCGCCGGTCCGTCGAAAGCTGGTGGGGTCGCCGTTGAGGCAGAAGGCGTTGCCGTTGGTCGAGCGGCCAAGTGGTCTGTGCAACGGGTGTCTGCGGGACAAGGCGTGGCCCGGGCTGCGAGGCTTGATACAATTGAGAGGGAGAACGCCTCCAAGGATGACTTTGTCGTGAACGAGGCTGCGGACGGACAAGCGACAAGGCGTACGATGCGACCAACGAAGCTTGGCAGCTTGCATTCAGTGCGTTCAGGTGGAACCTGGCAACACCCAAGTTACCAACCAGTAGGTACTAGTCAGGGTGTCACTGGTGAATCGTGATGGCCCCCTCACATCTGAGGGCAAGTTGGAAGCACAAGGGCGGACACAGTCACACTGACACAACCCAAGCAACCGCCTTGAAGTTTGTCCTACTGCATATTTGTGATTGTCCGTGTCGAAATACATAGGTACATATGCAGTGTTGTCGCACCGCTGGGCGCACCTTGATGGTCAGTTCCCAGATCGACTGCCAAATCCGCCAAGTCCAACGTAGAAGTATGTACCTGACTATGTACTAGGTACATAGCTATGTATCTGCTTAGGTATTAATATCCGAACTCTTGTACGGATAGGTACGCAGGGACTCCGTACGAGTACATACCGGGACCACCCCTAGGGGCCCTAGGTACCTACTCACCCCAGACCCACGGCTGAGAAATGCATCTGGCCTCCACCCCGTGCCACATTGAGATTCCAGGGCCAAACGCGCTCCATCCATTAACCCTTCTTTACGGGATTGATACTACATATATACTATATGTATGTATCAACAGCCTGGCTTATCGGGTGGTCACAGAGGAGGGGGGGGGAGGAAATTGAATCGCCCGCCAGTACTATGTACACCATGACATGATGCCGCACATCGAATGGGCACTGGGACTTGTCAGGTCGTTTGCGTGTATGTACATACGGAGTACATACCTAGGCTCTTCGCCGGTCTTCGGGAACGGCATCCACTCCCCCGGACGCCTCACACAGTCACACTAGACGCGATGCATCATGCACGAGACGCCCTCGAGCCGACCCCTTTGTCGAGAGCCCGTCCTCCGCCGGAATGAAAAGATCGCTTCGTCCTAGGTACACTCGGCAGCCGACTACTGTCTGTCTGTACCTTGGTTACACACTCCGAAGGTCCCCAGCGATTTGCAAGTGCCACCGACTAAGTAGTCAATCAGTGAGCGAAGTGCGGCTTTGAAAAATTGCCGCTGGTAGCGTCGTAGGAACAGGTATGTAACGAATTCCATGTCAATACGGAGTATGATTGATAGAAAGAGAGAGATAGAGGGAGTAAACCCCGTGTTCTGCTACCTGCACATGAATGGCCTGGCTTATTATCCAAGATCCCCACCATAATATCATCGTCCTCTGATTTGCATATCATGATATCATCTCCTTTGACTTCTTGCTTAGCGCAACCTGCACTCGTTAGTGGGAAGCCTCGAGTTGGAACGACGGAAGAGCCTCGATCCTAGTGCATACTATGTAATGTATGTGCCACAAATATGGCAAACACGCCTCGCGCAGGGCGTTCATCTTGGCAATAAACCCAAACATAAAGACGGAAGCCTCACTTTCTTGACTGCACCGCTGCGCAATGAGAGGTTTGTCATCGCTCGAGTGAGTGTCACGGTTGACGTCAGTCTTCTCTCGCACACGTGGGGAAGCATCATTCACATGCCCGCGCATGAGCTACCTATGCAGGAGTGCAGTGGCAAATGGAACGGGAACTACATAATGGCAGCATATCGGAAGCATGGCAGTCGATGAAATTAGTCATTGGAGAGTGGACGAGAGGCTGCTGCATACGTAGGTAATCTAAGGCGGCCTGGAAGTGGCCGTGGAGAGAAGACGTGAGGATACATCACTACAACTTTCAAATTGGAGATTTCCGGGATCTAACCAAACAATTACTGGTCTTCCAATATATTGTGCTGAAAGCGCACGTATCCTGGTATATTATATTGCTGTGTATTTGATCTTCCTATGTTATATTGCACCCTGGTACTACCCATGCTCTTTTGATGTCGCCGCGGTACATTCCTCGCCGAGCAGGACACCTTCAGGGTAGTCTCTTCCAAGTGAAAAATGCTGTGAACTTGCACGTCGTCCACTGACATGCCAACCTGCGCCATCAGGACAGGCAAGATCGCAATGTTCGCGCGTCATACTGACATTCCGACACCTAAAAGCCGCACAGGCATAAGTTTCCAAGCTTCTTCACTTCGGGTGATCCTGTCCCCGGTATCTGCATTGGAAATTTGGAGTCGAGAGTTTCCAAACATCCTCGCCTTCTTCGTGTGTGGACTTCTGGCAGTCACTTGTCTGTGTGTGTGTGAAGGGTGGCACAGCGTAAGTGTTACGCTGTGCTCAAGATGAGCATACTCGAAGGTCAAAGCTATCTGCCCTTGCGGCATTGCAGTCCTAGACCATGAGTGTTTAATGCTCGCGACGCTGAACGGTGAAGGAGACCGCTGAGCGATCGTTAGAGAGCATCAAATGAAGTCTTCACGGCACTTACAACGCTTTCTCATGAATATCATTACATGTGCCGAGTCATGAGCTCTCTGGAACAAGTGACCTATTTCGAAGCCGCCTGGGATATCAAGTATCTGCTCAACCCAAGCGGGCATGAAAGTAAGACACTCAACCGTTTACTTGACTCTTGATACTTTGGAAGACTGATCGAGACATGGGCCATGTAGGTAAAAATCTGTGGCTCAGCCAAGTCAGACAGCCCGCGCCCGAATCGTTGACCTGACTCCGTGGCGTCCAACTCGAAGGGGCGGACACGCTTGCGCAAGCCTCGGAACACGAAATGAATCATCGTACAAGCGAGCACCAAGTCTCATGACTTTTTTCGGCCGTTCTTCATTGAGCAGTCTGATGCTTTGTGGCCCGTTTGCTGGCAGTTGTAACACTTCATGGCTCTGGCAGTAGGCGAACTCTGCCCGTCGCCTGCCGAGGAAATGGAGATGAGATTGTTCAAGCGAACTTCCTTCTTCTTTCGCTTTTCTCGGAATTCCTTGGCCCTGATCGATTCCTCATCATTTCTTGCCCGAGACTGTGAACGTGATCGAGTAAGGTTACCTGATCCGCTTGGGTTCGAGTCAAAGGACCTGTTCTTGCGCTTGCGATGGCTATCACCATTGCCTTTGGAGCTCGAGCTTGACTCGTTACCTGAGTCAGATTCTGCCTTTCCCTTTGTCTTGTTCACTTAATTAGCACTACTGCGATTTCCTGCGAGAGAATGAAGTTTTGACTTACAAGTCCACCCTGCTTCGCAGGTTTGGTAGATGTTCTTCCTGTCGAGGGGCTATCCTCGTCGTCATCGTCGGAGTCAATATCTCCGTAGCCAACGTAGACAACATTCAACGGACGCGACTGCTCCTGAATCTGAGGCTTGTCCACTTTAACGTTCAGGACCCAGTGCGTGTCGGCGGCGGAGTGCTTCGCTAGCGCGGCTTGACGCGTAGCTTCCTGCTCGTCCAATGCTGCTTGGATCAAGGCTTGGTCGATATTGGTGTTGAATCGACCTGGAGCCGGAGACTGATCCAGTTTTCGTTTCTTCGTCGATGGGGGGTCAGAGTCCGGCGACGCAGCAGGCGAATTTGACGATACGGCACGCTGCATAAACTTCATAGTCAGAAGCCTCGACGAGACTCCTTTCGGTGTTTCGGGCGCCATGGTGATGGTGAGAAGACTATTCACGGGGGCAGTCTCTGCGGAATAAGTAGAGGTTGTAAGAAAAGAACGAAGAGGGCAGAAAAGGTACTGAAGAAAAAACGCGTCGTCAACGACAATTCACGAAAATCTTGATGCGCCTGGAGCTGGCTGGCTGTGGTATTCCGGCAATTTTAATGGGGTCGCGTTCTGGACTTCACTTTCTTGTCGGGTTTCCGGAGATAACTTATTCCGACTATCCGCCGGTTCTGGGGAAGGTCATCTCCTTCAACCTCAACGCCTTGAGCTCCCATCTGTGCAGTATATCTCCAGCCGACGACATTGTCGATCATCGACCCGTACAATATGACGGCTTCGCAATTGAGACCCTTGTGTAGTCTTGCGCGCAGTGCGCTTGTCTCTCGACGCGTATTCACGACCACCGCGCGCCGCTTCGAGGCCCCCGTGCCCGGCACTTCCCGAACAGAAACCGCTCCCGCCGTGAGAGAAGATGCGCAGACCATGCCAATCGAACAAGCACCAAACCGCACAGGTGTCTGGTCTCGAAGCCAGAGGCCCAGATCGGAAGCCATGACTGGTCCACGATTCGAGCAGACTGACTTCAGCCTTCAGGTGAATACCTGCCCAGTTGGAGGTCTCGTCTTCGGACCATAAATTGACACCACAGGCTAGCCTCAACCATATTCCGCAATGGAAATGATACACAAAGAGCCCGTTAGATGGACACATGATCGTATCGTGGCTTGCGACGGAGGCGGCGGTCCTGCCGGTCATCCCCGAATCTTCATCAACACCGATAAGCCTGAAATCGCAACCTGCAATTACTGCGGAGTTCCCTACGTATGACTTCGCCTTTCTTCGAATCCATCTTAATTCATTGGGTGACTAACAGTCATTAGGCTAACGAGCACCACCGAAAGCACCTCGAGGCTCTACCTCAGACATCGTATCCTTTATCATGATTGGCACACCTGCATTTTAGACGACCTGGAAGGCATGATCCGCAGAGATGTAGAAATCATGCATAAAATAGACGACGGTTGAGAAAATTGTCTCTTCTACATGCTGTGCTGTGACATGGTTTTGTGTACTTTTTTTTTTCTCCTTCTATTGACTAGCTTCGCGGTTGAATTGACGTTTCAGACATTGGGCTATAGACTACATGCCACGACTCACGGCAGGCTTCTGCTCTTCGTCGGAAGAAACGTGATCTTGCCTCGAACATGAATTCCAACTGATGAATATTCACGTATGCTCGATTGCAAAACCCGCGAGCTTAGTTACAGAAGTATATGAGGCAAATGAGCCAAATGACAATATTGGTTGATCAAATACTAAAGTCAGGTAATGACGAAGCCATCTGTGAGTCCAACAATGCAATCAATATTCATGCGCCACATAGTGAAACAAGCAGAGCGTGATTACAATAAGCAAAGAGTGTCACCGTGAGCAGAGTATGTAACATTCCCCTCCAATAAGTCCCAAATCCTCAGACCAGGCCCCACCCATCGTCGTGCATTCCACCCAGAAGCTCCCAAGTCCCAACAACAAGAATGCTTCCTCCTCAGTCGTCTTCGCGTTTATCCCCAGGCGCGTCTATTGCCATCCTTTTTCTCCTCCTCATCGCATTTTTTCCCAGCCTATTCCACAGTCTTTGGACCTTGCCTCTCAGCATATTCCACGTCTTTCGCTCGTCGCCCGAAAGATCCTACACCGGCACCGGCACAATGACGTGGGAACAGAAGCAGTTCTTTCTGCCGCCCAAGTCTCGCGGCTCGTACCTCGTCACTGACCACGTTGTTGGGTGTCTTCCCGAGCTTCGTCATTACAAGGTCGGGCTTTTGAATCTGTTTATACAGCATACGAGCTGTGCTTTGAGTATGAATGAGAACTGTAGGTGATGAAAGGCCACTCGCATAGTACCTACTGGGCTTGTTTTGAATATATCTGTCCATTTATCCGTTGTGATTTACCTTTGATGCCTCTCATTCCTTTGATATTTCTGGTACTCTTTGGTGAACCGTCAAGCTAAGCATGCTCTAGGGGATGAGGATGTGAGGGCGGACATGAGTGATGCGTTGGACCGGATCGTCCCGGAGGAAGGGAAAGAAGGCGAGGCTTTATACCGTCATGAGTAAGGCTCTGTTTATCCGCTTTGTCTCGCATAGTATACTAAAGCAATCGTTTGCATGCAGCGCGGAAGGCCCAGATGATATGCCTGTGAGTGGAAGCCTTCACTTTATTTTTTTGATGTTCCGAAGCATATGTGACTTTATGGGTTGACCTGTTTTAATAGGCTCATGTCAAATCAGTCCTCGTCGGAGCCAGTGTGACCATCCCGATTCAAGATGGAAAGCTTGTAAGTGGAATTTATCGACCGTGTCGGAATCATGATGAATCTGACATGTCTTCAGGCTACGGGGACTTGGCAAGGGATTTATTATCTTGAGTTCAGGACCAGCAAACACCAGCGCCGTGTGATGGCTACTATCCAGGGAGAAAAAGTGTGATAGGGATCCGTTGGAATTCAATTCATTTACATGTGCCTCATCAAACCGCGTTGCGGCAGTATCTTGTGGAGAATTTTAAGTCAATATAACATGTCGTCCATCGTTTGCGCCGGACACCATTGCATTGCGTCTTTGTGTTATCCCAAATTCGGCCTGACCGGTCGTTGCAGCGTACCGTTTTGCTACTTCATATCCGTATCTTCTCCAGCCAAGATCTTCGTCTTGGGCACGTAGCCATCTGGATAACCATCGCCAGGTGTCAAAGCCACAACTTCACCTTCTTCATTAACGAATTCGAAATTATAGCGGCTGAGAAGATGCGGAATGGCTGAAAGCTGTGGTCCATAGCGAGCCGTGTTGTCATATAGTTCGAAAAGAGGGACAGCGAGAAGCTTCATATTCTTCGGTACACTCAAAACTTCTGCAAAATTAAAAGGTTCCTGCGTTAGCGGCTGACGAGGCGGAACGGAAAGATGGCCAACTTACTCGTTTTAGGTAGGTGAATAAAGTATAGCTTCTTGCACTCCTTGGGTCTTGTGACGTGTGCTGGTATGAAAGGATACATGAAGGTCTCAAAGTTGGGCCTCCACCACTGAGAAAGACATTCGCCAATTTCCCAATTTCCAGCCTCCTCGCCCTCGCTTATGCGACCGACGGGGGCAAGCCTCTCATCGAGCCTGATCTTGAAACCTTCCTCTTCAGTATCATCAGGACGAAGGTAGTCGCCAGGGAGCTTGAAAAATGCGTTTGCAATTTGAAGCATCAGAATATGTGGGTGGTTGTGTTCATGACAAACGAGAATGCCTTCACAGGTGCGACGCATGCCATGATCGGCGAAGTGCTCCTCGAGACGTTTCAACCGGGCGACGACGGAGGGATCTTCTTCAGGCTGCGTTTCCTTGACGCCAAATGTGTAGTTTGAAAGGGGGTAGAGAGTGACTTTTTGGGGTTGCTTGGAATTGAAATCTAGAGGGACTGTAGGTGGCTGGCCAGACTGCAGCGCCGACGGTGGTATCGTGGACATGACGGAGGTGGAGGTAGCCTCGGGGGCAGCTGCGACTGGCAAGTGGCGTCCAAGTTGAGCCGGCGGTAGTCACAGCCTGCTCAGCGAGTATTGAACGAGCAAGCTTGGTTTGTTGGAGGCAAGTTGTAAACTTGTAGCGATTCGCGCCAAGCTCGAGCAGCTTCTCCGAGTTGATCGTGGAACTGCCGTTGAATTGGCAGAGGATGTTGATCCAAGTTTGTTGTCTAGTTCCACTGTCCACAGCTCCATGTTTGGTCTAAATTCTAATGCTCGGGGAAGCGCTTTCTGGGCAGGCGGTGTAGGCCCAGGTCCCCTACATAGGTACCTAGGTAGGTACATAGCTCTTCGTATCTATGTAGGTATGTACATAGCCTACCTCGTACAAGTTGCTGTAATAAAAGGAGAAGAGGACCAAGTAGATACTTCGCTTTATTCAATTTAATTGTTCCAAATGACCCAGCGTTCCTGATCCTATCCATCGACCGAATTGAATTCACGAGTATGATGTGTTACCTATGTATCGTTGTGCACTCGGAGAGTAAGTAGATCCATGGGTGCAAAACCAACATCGATAATTTCACTATGTACCCTCAAACGAAAAGTCGCCAACTTTCCCCAACTTGATTGAGTGGGAAGTGACGTAGTCATTTCATATACATGCCGTTGATTTCTTCAAGGATAACAAACAAGCCATGATACCTGGCAGATGTGTCCTCGATGAGTAGGTAGTAGTATTGGCTCGAGTGCTCTCAGGAAGGGCACTACACAGCACGCAGGGAACAGCGACTGTAGCCCGGAAAAGCGTGGCCTCGTAAACGGCGGCAGATAGTATCACGGTATCACCACGTTGCTCTTCTATTTCTAGACAGACTGCATTCAATTATGCATGGCACGGAGCGTCTATAGGCTCTCACGATCTGTTCAGCCAACGGCACGTGGTTCATCCGATCACTTCGTTACCATGCATTGGTGCAGCATGTCGCGGCTTTTTATTTCCCTCAACGGGCACATCGGCCAAGGCGCAACATGTGAGCATGCATAAACGTTTGCCATACCACACATGGATGAACGAGCCGGGAAGTTCTCGCCCGGTCCAGTCGGAACCGGCGGGGAAGCAGCCGACGAAGGGCAAAGGATGCCGTGACTGGACATTGAACTGGTGCTTTCGCACAATCTCAGCGAGGCTTCACCCACACGTTGGGAGCAGGATTGGGAGGATTGATTAGAATTTAGGGGGGATCGGGGGGGGGATCGGAGGTGATCCGCGTGCCGAATGTCACCCACCTGGGTAAGGCTGACCTCCCACACGGCCAGTCTGCTTTTTGACCATCTGCCACTGCTCCAGGTCCGGTCGAGAAATTCCTGCGGCGAGTCGGCGACTACTTAGGTACAGTGGGGTCTCAAAAGTCCTGGAGGAAACCACCCCCCAAGCGCCACAGTGAGGTGGTGCATGTAATTTCAATCAGCCACAACTCTCC